>JANKOD010000002.1:17166541-17177084 GCA_026284645.1 Erythroxylum acuminatum | reverse complement strand
GATCTTTGCTGATGAAAGCAATGCCAATGTTTGAGAGTAAAGTGATTAGAGGGTGGATACTTTAGTTAGATTTTTTGGTTGTAAATACCCATGTGAACGACTAATTCTACTTTTGGATAGGAGATTGTAGACAAATTGCTTAATGGAATATATGCTCCATATTTTTTTAGAGAGGCTTATAAAGTACCAAATATGTATGAACTATCAAGATGTTGAAAGTTTTGAAACACATTAATCAATATATATCATATTATGAATTCTGAATTTTTTTCTTAATTCTAAAATTTATAATATATGTATATGTCGTGTCTGTGTCCACCAAATTTTAGAAGTTGGTGTGTCCCCGTGTCGCGTGTCCGTGTCCGTGTCCGAGCTTCTTAGACTAGGATCAAAGTGACACAGGCCTTCTGCTTGCAATGAATTGTATTTGTTCATGACTTGTTAGTTCCATTACACTACTTTTTAGAAGGTGTTTGTTTATGACGTTTAATTCTCCAACAGATCAGCAAGAGTTATCTTTCCACAGTTTCCTGTGTCAAGTTTATCAAACCGCTCACAAATCTGTGTAACATCTTTCTCTGATATTTTTCCCATCTCTTTGAGCTTATATATTGCATACTCCGATTTACTGTAGATACAAATTCAACAAAAGACAGTTATTAGCCATTTGGATGAAGTTGAATTTAGTATAAAACAACAGACTTATTCAAGAAAAGAAAATCTCTAACCAGAGGCGTTCAGATAATGAAAAATAGACAGCTAGAATAATGATAGAACTCTAGCTTTATAAACTAGAGGAAATGTATGTTATTGAACAGATAAAAGACAATCTACTGCTATTACTAGGGTTATTCCACAGGGCACCCCTTTCAGAGCTGAAATGCTCCTCAAAAAGAAGGAAATTCTTTGTCTATAATATCTCTTTTCTTACCTTCCCATCGCCTCTCCCCTCTCCCTCTTTGCCTCAAAACTAGCTATTGAGGCCATTCTGTTACAATCCAACCTTTGTGCCAACTCCACCACTAACTAACTAACTAACTCACTCCTCTCTGCCCCCTCTTTCATTCTCCTCGAGTATGGTCTCCATATCATAAGCTTATTTATGCCTCTGTTATTCTCCCCCTTCCTGAATTACCCTCGACCACATTGGTCCTAACATTGCTCCCCTCTAGAAGAGCACCCTTGTCCTCAAGGCTGCATTGAGGGAAGTGACTACTAATAACAAATTCATCCTCCCATGTAGCATTCTCCATCGACTTGCCCTTCCATTTAACTAACCATTGGTGTGTGGAGTCCCCTGCCTTAGTAATTATTCGGCTAGCTAAGACATTTTCGGATTCCACGACATCATCCAACTCCACTTCCATTCTGTCCAGCAACGTTGTCTCTACAGAGTAGTTTCCCACAACCCTCTTTAGTTGAGACACATGGAACACCGAATGGACTCTAGAATGGAGGGGTAGTTTGAGCGTATATGAGACTGCTCCATTTTTTTTTAGAATTTGAAAAGGCCCAAATTATCTTGCCACTAGCCTTTGATTAATACGTCAGGCCATCGTTAGCTGTATGTGGGGATGAAGCTTAAGGAAAGCCCATTCTCCCACCTGGAAAGACAGAAGAGTTCGCTTTCTATCAACATACTTTTTCATTTGGTCTTACACCCTATTCAGATTGTATTTTAGCTTATACAATGCCTCATCTCTATCCATTAACTCTCTAGCCACTGCCTCCACTTTAATTTCTCCTTGTAAATACTGAACCAAAGTTGGAGGTTTCCTACCATAAACCACTTCAAAGGGAGTTGAACCCGTAGACATATGGAAATTGGTATTGTACCACACTTTTGCCCACAAAATTTAGTAGGACCAATGCCTAGGTTGTTCAGAAGCAAAACACCTCAAATAAGTTTTCAAACACCTATTGAGAACTTCTGTTTGTCCATTTGTTTCCAGATGATAAGAGGAGCTCATTTTAAGCATAGTACCCTGTAGACAAAACAACTCCCTCTAGAAATGACTAACGAACAAAGGATCACAATCACTTACGATCGATTGTGGCACTTTATGTAGGCATACTACCTCTTTAACAAATACCTTAGCCACACTTTTAACATTATAAGGGTGCTTCAATAGGATAAAATGGCCAGATTTAGATAGTCGATCCACTATGACCAGCACTGCTTCATACCTTTTAGATCTAGGAAGTCCCGTAATGAAGTCCATTGAAATGTCTTCCAAAATCTGATTAGGAATTGGAAAAGGTTGCAACAGACCCCCAGGAGTTGTGGCAGCAGATTTCTGCCTTTGACATATATCGCAAGACTTGACAAAGTCTTGAATGGACTTCTTCATTCCAATCTAATAAAGATTGCTCACAATTCTCCTATAGGTGCGCAGATAGCCTAAATAGCCTCCGATAGGGGAAGAATGAAACTCTTTTAGGAGTAATGGAATAAAAGTGGATTGAGCCAAAATCACCAACCTTCCCTTATACAAAAGAACACCTTGATGCCATAAAAACCCAATTTTAGAGGTTGGATCTTGCTACAAATCCCTTATAATGCCGCTTAATATAGGGTCTTGGTTCACCTCTACTGGAGGATTCGGCCATCAGCATACGGCCTGTAAGAAATGATGCTTTTCAACTCTCCTTCGTCATACACTCTTGACAATGCATCAACAGATTTGTTTTCTGGTCCCGGTTTGTAAATGACCTCAAAATGATAACCCAAAAGCTTAACCATCTAACATTGTTGATCCGTAGGAGATACCCTTTGTTGCAACAAATGGCGAAGGCTTTTCTGGTATGAATACACAACAAATGATCTTCCTAGCAAATAGTGACGCCAATGATGCACTGCCAACACCAATGCCATTATTTCCTTCTCACAAGCAGACTTAGAAAGATTTCTCTCTGAAAAAAGCCTTACTATAGTAGGCTATCAGTCTCCTATTCTGCATAAAAATTGCACCTACCCCCTTGCTCGAAGCATCACATTCAATCTCAAAAGATTGGGAAAATTTTGGTAGAGCTAATTCCAGAGAAGTAGTCAACGCCTTTTTTAAGGCCTCAAAGGACTCTAAAGCTGCTGAGTTCCAATGAAACCCTTCCTTCTTTGTTAGTTTGGTGAGTGGTTTTGCTATTTCACCATAATTCATAATGAACTTTCGGTAATATCTAGTCAACCCAAGAAATCCCCTCACCCCTTTAACATTTCGAGGAATAGCCTAGTTCATAACATTTGAAACCTTTATCAACAACTACCCATTTTTTTAGAAATAACATGACCCAAATATTCCATTGTTCACCTTCCAAAACTGCACTTATGTTTGTTAACCACAAACTGATTCCTTTTTAGGACCTCTAAAACATTTGCTAAGTGCAAAAGATGAGTATTCCAATCAACACTATATACTAGAATGTTATTAAAAAAACCAGAACAAACCTTCTAAGGAAGGGTTTGAAAATGTCATTCATTGCGAACTGAAACATAGCTGGTGCGTTGGTTACTTCAAACGGCATTACTGGGAACTCATAGTGGCCATCATGTATTCGAAAAGCCGTTTGGTGGATGTCCTCATTCTTGACCCTAATTTGATGATACTCGGATTTGAGATCTAATTTAGAGAAGAAACAAGCACTGTGCAACTCATCTAAAAGTTCATCCACCATCAGAATAGGATACTTGTCTAATACCATGGCCCTATTTAGGGCTCTATAATCTACATATATTTCCTATGAAGCATCTTTCTTCTTGACTAAAATTACCGGATTGGAGTAAGCACTGGAACTAGGATATATGATGCCTATTTGCAACTTTTACTGAACCTGTTTTTCAATCTCATCTTTATGATAGAGTGGGTATCTATACAGTCTCACACTAATTGTACCTTGTCCTTGCTATGAAACAATAGAATGAGAGTGGTTTTTTTGGGGAGGTAACCCTTGAACCTGTTGAAACACCTCCGGAAATTGTTTCAACACCAGGTTCAGCTCGTGCTCTTCTTTTCTGTTAAGCTAAGTATGTTGTTCCACTGTTATAGCCAGTCCTTCAACTAATTGGAAATTACCACTTAAGGTTGCTAAAAGACTGTGTAAGGATACTGAATCCTTAGGATACACACTTCCTCTTCTCTGTACTGCCTTTGTTTATGTATTACCACACACAACTCCACCTTTTGTTTTTCATGTTGGAATTGCATGGTCATCTTCTTCCAGTCTACGATGACCTTTCCCAATGTCTGTAACCAAGCAACCCTAAAATCACATCCATTCCTCCTAAATCTAGTACATAAGCATTAATCTTCCAGTCCAGCTTACCTAACCGAATAGGAACCCCTATACACCTTCCTTTAGTAATTACCTAATGGCCATCACCTACTCTGATTCCCAAGGCCTTATTAAGCTCTATCGTTAACCCAAGGCCACTAGCTAATTCAAGTGAAATAAAAATATGGCCTACCCCACTATCCACCAAAATCACAATGGGAACTCGTGTAATTTTCCTTATAGTCTCATGGTTTTAGTTTCAGATACCATTGTTTCAGTAACCAGAAAAGACTCCCATGGTTCTGCATTCTAAAGCTACATTGCCTTCCTCGTCAATATCTACCTCCATAGCTATTATTTCCTCATCTTCATTCAATGTTTCATTGTCATCCAGAACCAGTAACCTTAGTTGTCTCTCCGAAAATTGATGTAGTAGATAGAATCTCTCCCCACATCAAAAACAAAGGCCTTTGGCCTTTATGTCCATGAGTTCTTGGTAGGAAATGTGACACAACCCCCTGTTTCTCTCTATCAACACCCTCCTTTCTCCCTCAAGCCTCCTTATCGATGCTATTATGGAAGGTGCTGCAACTCTGCTCTGCGCATGGGAGTGGGGTTGGTACCTAGATGTTTCCCGGGTTCTACCCACTCAAAATCCACCAAAAAATCTTACTCGAACCACTGGGCTTGTGCGATTCTACTCCTTAAGGTTTAGGTTGACCCAAAAGTTGCCCTTAAAATTACTCTCTCGGTTTTGAGTCAATGCACAATGTCAAGAACCCAAGTTCTCAATACCTCCTTGCTCTCCGTTCACCTCTTCTTCCATAGCTTTTACGATTTTCATCATTTGGTACCTATTTACCTAATCGAATATGCACCCTTCTCTGGATATCCAATTGCAATCCATTTATGCAATATCCCATAAATTGTTCTTCCGATAAATGACCCACCTGTGACGATATGAATTTGAAAGCCTCAATGTATCCTTCAATTGTATCAGTTTGCCGCAAATCTGAAAGTTCTTCGAATGATTCTCAAACCACCTCCCTCCATATCGATCTATTAAAGCTCTTTTAAATTATTCCTAATTCAATTCTACCTCCATCTCTCTTAGAAGATTAAACCAATGAATGGTTGATCCTTCCATACTTAGAAGAGTTAGTTTGATTTTCACTTTTTTTGAGGTATTATGAACCTCAAAATATACTTCCGCTCTAATAACCCACCCCACAAGGTCAGACCCATCAAACATAGGCAGTTCAACCTTACGTACCGACATCCTATATTCCTCCATATTATTAGAGGAATGCTCCATCAGAGTGGGGTTGTTGAGGATGCTGATTATTCCTTTCACAAGCCATAATTTGCCCCCTTCTTGAGGTATCACTCCCCTGTCCTTCTTCTGGTCTCTTACCCATCATCTTGCTCATTTCCAGTAGCAAAGCTCACTACATTTACCCCATTGCCATCCTCATAGACGATTGAATATCCTCGACTCCAACCTTCAAATTAACCATATGAGATTCTAGTTAATCTACTATATCAGACATCTTTGGTGGCATCGATGTTGATCTTTCTAAATTCTTAGTTCCCCAAAAGAAAATTGATTCTCCCTTCCTATATCTGGTAGTCAAACCAATGATAGAACTATAGCTTTATAAATTAGAGAAAATGTATGTTATTGAACAGATAAAAGGCATTCTACTACTATTACAAGGGTTATTCCATAGGACACCCCTTCCAGAGCTGAAATGCTCCTCAGAAAGAAGGAAATTCTTTCTGTCTACAATATCTCTCTTCTTACCTTCCCATCCCCTCTCCCCTCTCCCCTTTCCCTCTTTGCCTTAAAACTACCTACTGAGGGCATTTTGTTACAACTCAGCCCTTGTGTCAACTCAACCACTAATTAACTAACTAACTCACTCCTCTCTGCACCTCTTTCTTTCTCCACAAGTATGCTCTCTATATCCTAGGCTCATTTACGTCTCTATTATTCTCCCCCCTTTTTGAATTACCCTCAACTACATTGGTCCTAACAAATAGGAACTGCGATTTCCACATTTTTTAGATGATTTTCATACTCCCATAGCACTAACACAAGTTCACTGAATGTCAATTAAACAGATGCCAGCCAAATATACTGGAATGTGTTAACTTAGTTACAAATGTTCCAAAGCTTGTAAAACATAAGTTTTATCCCCTTAAAATTACGCAATCTTTAACATTACATCTATTACACCCTTAGCCTTGATGGTTTTTAAAATTTCAGGTGCCTACTTGGAGCTTACAGTATAATCATCGTAAAAATAAGAAGGTACTAAAAAATGGCTGGGGGATATTCTAAAAAGATATTTGTTGATTACTAAAGACCTCAATAGAAGGAATGAAAAAGATGCATGAAATGATTCTCCAATTCCATTATACAATAGGGTTTCTAATCACAGCGTGGCACATGAGTATGGTACTGTAAGAAACTGAAGTTGGATATGGGATAGGGAAGAATGGAGTCCCACAGTGGAAGAATTTCATCAAATAAAGCATCTTGTATTTAACTACTTCTGGGATACAGTTATCCCATAAGTTAAACATCAACACTATTCCCTTTTGTAGTATATACTTTCACCTAGCAAGTAAATATTGAAATGTAGAGTTGATCAGAGGTGAAATATGGGGAAGGCCTATGCATGGCAGAAGCAATTTGTCCTTCCAGACCCATGTTATTTAGCTAAAACTGTAATCTGTACTCAAGGTATCCTATAACATTAACCTAATTGAAATAGTAAGAGCCATTTTCATAAACATAAGAGATTTATATTTCGCAGTTTGCTCCAAAGCTTCATTCTTACAACAATTAACTTAGACCCTAAAGGGAAGCTGTTGGAAGTTTTGATTAACAATTTATTGATTGTCCAAAGAGTCAAATAGCATAAACGCATATAGGAAGGGGAAACATTCAATAAAGTGCCTCATAATATAAGTTACTTCTGTTATAAAACATATGAAGAACAGTTTCCCAAAGTGGAAACATGGGTGTAAATTGCTTTTCGGACACAAGGAAAGAATTTCCATCAAAAGAATCATCCATGTTTGAAGTGGAAGCTCCAAAACTCAAGTTAAAGGCAATTAATTGCAAACTTACTTACAGGATGCCACATAACTTAGGAGACGCTTAGTTCACAGAGGGCAATGGGAATGAGAATGAGAATGAATATAGTAAGGAATAGGAATGGATGTAATCATTATAATTATGATAGTTGGTTAACATGAAAGAATGATTATCATTACCATCGATAGTGGTTGGAAATGTTGAGAAATAAAAATTTGATTTATATCAAATTTTAAATATATTTTAATTGATTATATTTAATTTATGCACCTTATTTATAATGATAGAATGTTTGAAATCAAGTACATTACGGTATTTCCTTTCCAATAGCTCTTCAAGAAAAAAAATACTATAGTATTTTCTTACATAAACATATCATTAGTTACATAATATCTTCAAAATATAGTTTAATCATCTAAAATATTGTACAATTCATCGACAAAACCATAATATCCACCATTCTATTGTTATAGTAAAATCAGGTAACATAGTTTAATACAATTTACATTCCTCTGATAATGCAAATGATGTAAACTATTACAGCTATACATAATACCTTAACCAAAAGCTTTAATTGATGCAAAATAACCAGGTTAAGACTACAAACTTTGTTTGCATCACAACCACAAATTTCCCAATGAATACAAAATAACATGGTTAGGCAACATCAATTGCATCATAAGTTCATAATGCTTACAAAAATATTAATATGCTTCCTCGAATGATTCATAGACTAGAAGATGGATTGAGGAATCCAAGTACAAAAGACCTTTTCAAATGGTCTGGCAAAGTGAACAAAACCGGAACTTTAGCAGGATCATTTACAGAATAACACAATAGCCTTACCAACATCCATTTGAGATATGCCAATATTAGGAAGTTCACTGATGAGCTCTTGCATCTTCTCATTAGTTAGGGAATCAGATTTAGACTCTGCAATCAAAGCATTTGTAACAGCTACATATTGTGAGGCCATTTGTTCACAAATAGACTCAAACTTAACGGTGACGCTGTCTAGCCTTGACTCAATAGTATTCTGAAGTGTTGCTGGTTTTTTTTGTAAGAACTTTCCTTTATTAGTGACATGTTTTTTCGCCTTTTTATTCCAGGGCTGCTTAAAGGAATAGCTGATGATCCTTATGTATCAGATACCACAACAAGTTCATCTTCGCTGTCCGATGAAGAACACACTGTTATATTCTTTGGACTGTTAGCCTTATCACTTTCTTCAGCTATATCCTCAGCTTTGAGTCTCGTCGCTCTATCTTTACCCCACACCATGTCTAGTTTTCGTAAATATGGGAATTTAAAGTTCCACTTTCCAATTGCATTTTTGTGATTCTGTAAAAAAGAATTACAAGAAGAAGAAGATTAAAAACGTAATAACAAGAAAATGTTATAATTATGAGAAAAGAAACCACTAAAATAAGAGTTCAATCAACTTTTGAGTTAGATGTCCTTACCAAGTACCATTTATCAAACCATTGTTTCTCACAATTGATCTTATGCTTAACATCATCCCACTGATAGCCACTTTGCATACACATTTTAGAAATTAGATTGTACTTGTTTCTTAACCATTTAATTTAGATTTAATGTGGGGATCGACATCTTCATCAAAAATTGGGAATCTTGCTTAGCAACATCTTGTGCACTTCAACCATTCTTAAATCCCCCATTTACTTTCCATAAAGGATCGCAAGCTAGTTCCTGCAAAACGTCAACCAAAGCTTCAACCACATCATCTTTCCAATATTGCTTATTCTTTCCCCTCCCACGGGCAACCATAGCCATTCCTAATAAAGTACGTCAATGTAAGAGTTATCAAAGAAACAACATATAATAAAAATAACTTTGCTGAAAATTCTAAATACAATGATGTAATATAATAACTCACGAACACATAGTCAACCAAACAGACATGTTCACACGAGTGCATTTCAAAAGTAATATAATAACTTTCAGTTATATATTACTAATAGTAAACAAACAGAGATGCTCAACATTCAGGTACATTAATCAAAATCCAAACATTTCAACAATCTAATAAGCATATGAAACAAACATATCTTAAGTTACTAATCTACATCATTGTCATTAGATCTACTTGTCCATATATTATACATGTTAGTTGCCATATTATTCTTGAATGTCAACCACTCATCAGTTGGACTAATTTGTGTAATGTATTTCATTTCATCATCTTCATCACTCTCATCTTCCTCACTCTCCTTTTCATCTTTACTGATTGACTCTAGTGGATCAAAGCTTATGAACTTGCAAATCAAGTTGTGTAGAAGGAAATAATCCATTATAATGCGAACTTGGGTTTGAATTGAGAAAAATGAAGGTGATGTAAGGATCTTCCATCTTCCTTTTAACAATCCAAAGTATCTCTTAATAACATTCCTTGCTTTGGAATGTTTCGTATTAAAGTATTCCTCTGTCATCTCTAGTTGATGGCCATCGAATTCTTTGAGATGATAGCATTGTCCTTGATACGGAGCAAGAAGTCCATTTGCATTGCAATATCTAGAGTCAACCAAGTAATAACATCCTTCATAATTAAACAATAAGTTATTATTAAACAACATAACTCAAAGAGAAATGAAATAGGATATTGTAATAGAAATTTACCTCGAGGGACTCGTAAACCATGAGGCCTTGAGGTCGCATCTCGAAGCACACGACCATCGTGTACAGAGCCCTCCCAACTAGGCAATACATATATTAATTGCATGTTTGGGCAACAAACACCTAAAACATTTATTGAAATACATTCTTTTCTTGTGCGATATCGGGGCTTATCTTCATTTTAGTGTCCAATCTAAGGCTCTTAGGCAACCCTACAAATTAAAACTAAAAGGTGATTTAGCACATAAAAGTTATAATATTAATGTCATAGGTTAATTATAATGTTCAATTACCTGAAAAAATTTCCATCTCTCATCTTGATAATTTTGAGTAATAGGCTCCAACTTCTTAAGCAAAATATGATGCAATCTTATAATTGCATGAAGAACTTGATGGAATTGCCAACTCACGGTTTTTTTTACTACAGAGAAAAAGTAGGCTTATTGTCCTACCCTTATACGGATGTGTTCCTAGTGTCTTTTAAACCCCCGACATCTCTTACCATATCACACAATATCCTAAAGGTTGCTCTAT
>JANKOD010000002.1:17130446-17141273 GCA_026284645.1 Erythroxylum acuminatum | reverse complement strand
TGATGGTCACTCACTGAGTTCGCAAAACTCATCAAAATTTGCATCTATTTTTCAGGATCCTGAAGATTTCCCCGTTACGCAACGGGAGTAGATTTACTGCTGGTAAGGGAAGTTAGAGGTCGGGATCAGTTCATGTCTGCATTAGGGTTTTGTATAAAATGTATTCCGCAATTTTTGTACCGTGTATATGTGAACATTTCAGTTTGTAATAAGTGCTGAAATATGGGATTCTGAATAAATGGGATTGTTTAAATGCGACTATTATTATGTATGTCAATGTGTACCGATTGACAATGATCGTAAGTGGTTTGTGCATTGAAATGGGCCCAATGGCCCAGAGTGAAATGGTTTATGATTAACGAGAATTGTTTTCAAAAAAAAAATGTATACTGAAAAATGGATTGAGTACTCTAGCATGCCACCCTTGCGGGTCACGGGCTCGGATATCGCCGACGATATCGGGTTCGGGTCTTGCGGGAGTGGGGTGCTACAGGAAAAGAACATGGTAAAGTGTGGTGATGTGTCTTAAGCTTCTTTTTCACTTGTTTCTTTTACTTATGCAATAAATTAGTGCTAAAGTGTGTAAACAACTCCCCATTGAAGTGCCTAAAGTAGTTAGAGATGTCAACCAACAATTAAGATAATGATTTAATGGTCTAGTGCCCACTTTCTTTTATTCTGTTCCGTAAAGTCTCTAAATGCCTATAAATAGCTCATTTGAGTAAAAGCTTACCATATACAAAAAGTTAGAGCACTGTACCCCTTTATAACTATTATGAGAGTTTATAAAAGTTGGCATTTTAAATAATATTTATGTATATTTCTCTTTTATGGTTATCCTTTTCTTTAGTCAAATTTAAACTTATTTGTTTAGTCTTTAAAATTACTAAATAAAAGTTAAGTGGGAAATGCTAGATTGCTTATTAGTTTATGAGGGGAAAACAAGAATTGTTGGACAAGATGAGATATAGTTTTTAGTAAGTCGGTACAGAGACTCAAGTATAAGAGGTTGAATATGCTATAGAGAGTACAAGTAGCTTGTTGATGAAAAATAACCCGTTTATATTAATAGGTTTATGAAATTAGGATGATATTATTGCTATTGCTGAAGGAACTTAGGTCCACCGTATATTCTATGCAAATATGTACAAGAGATACAAAATAGATTCGATAAATGTGTTACCAACTCAGGAAGTTAAGATTGCAAAAAATTAAAATATATAGAGAAACTAGTGTGAATGAATAAACATTAGAATAAGTCAATGTGAAATCAGAGGAAATCGAATGAAAGGAGACAATCATTCGAGAAAAGAAGTCAATTGGGAAACAAAAAATAACATGAGATAATATTACCTCATTGAGGAATTAGTTACTTAAGGAATTACGAGAAATAATCATAGGCACATTGAGTTTTGGCAATATCTGTTTGAGTTAACAATGCCCCCGACAGTATCATTGTATTGAATAATAAAGTGTCCCAATTTTTCTTGGATCAATTAGTAACTATGATCATAGATGATATATTGAATGTATTTGAAAAGTTGAGAAGAATATTTTGAATACTTGAGGTAAAACTTACATATCATAAAGGTAGAAACAATTATATGTCAAGTTTAATAAGAGTGAATCTTAGCTTGATCAAATAAAATGTTAAGTCGTATAGTATCCGAACATGGAATATTAAGAGACCTAAAGAGAAAGTAGAGGTAATAATGAAGTGAGAAACTCCAAGGAATATATATATGAGATCTGAAGTTTTCTAGAATTAGTCGTATATTAGATACTACCAGAAACTGTTAAGGGGTTTTTATTGATCTTAGCCCTTTGACAAAAATGTTGAGGAAAAAAGTGTAAATCGTATGGACTGATGAATGTAAAAAGAATTTTGAGGGATTATAACACCGATGTTAATTATATTGTTTGGATTTGGAGATTTTGTAGTATATATATTGATGTTTCGCACCGGAGATTAAGATGCAATCTGTTGCAGCATTATAAGTGATTTCATATGCATGGAGACAATTAAAGTCTCATGAGTTGATTATTTGATACATGATTTAGAACTTACTGTAATAGTAATTGCTTTGAAATTTTGGAAACATAATATGTAGGGTGAAACATTTCGGAATTATTCAGATCAATAAAGTTTAAGGT
Source organism: Erythroxylum acuminatum (assembly GCA_026284645.1). Taxonomy (NCBI): domain Eukaryota; kingdom Viridiplantae; phylum Streptophyta; class Magnoliopsida; order Malpighiales; family Erythroxylaceae; genus Erythroxylum; species Erythroxylum acuminatum. Next base: position 17,139,119 of record JANKOD010000002.1, on the reverse strand, counting down.
AATTATAGAGTTTGAAAGGATTGAATATAAGGCTAAGATAATGAATAGAGTTACTTGATCCTGGTAAAGTTAGTGTCTATATGATGCATTGAATAGAAAAATTCAATAACAGAATAACACAAATCTAGATATTGAGGTTATCAAACCTAGTGCAATAAAGAGCATACAATACTGAGTTGAATTTGGGGCGAAATGAAGTATTATTAGCTGCATTGAAATTTAAGATCAGTTTCACATGAAAAGGTTAGCAAAGCCCTAATTGAGGATTAAGAATTTGTGAATCTTACTGAGAAATTAAAAATGAATACAAATTTTGAGTTTGAATAGGAAAACAAAGATATTTTGTGATAGAAGTAAAAAGTATGTGTACTCAATAAAGATGATTGAGCAAAGAGACTATTAGAGAAAGCACAAATAACAACATATGCTATACATCCTAGTAGCAATTTGCCGAAATAGCATTTAACGGCTAAGGATGTAGAAACAAGTGACTACATGTATGAGTTACCAACAGTCTTAACTGTTGGAGATATGCTTAAAGCTTATATTTTGGAGATCATAGAAACATGAGGTCAATATATAATTTTAATTTACTTTAAACATAACAATGATTATCCGAGTGATATCATTACAATACCTTATGAGGCGTTATAAGACAGAAAGAGTCGTTCGCCTTTATATTTGGATGAATAAGTCCTAAAAATGGTTGAAGGCCAGAATTGATTCGAGATACTGTTGATAAGTGAAATGAATCTGTAATAAAAATTAAGTGATTCATGAAAGATGAACGAGTTAGGTGGATCAACACCAAAGGTATGGAATATAGAGATATAGACATAAGAGTTAAATGTATTAACACTGAAGAGATGTGAATTATTAAGTGAAAGATGAAATGTTTCTGAGAGTATCATCTTGGCAAGGTGTGCTGAGGATAGAAAAAAGGATAAACTAAGCTCAAATTGTATTGGTCCTTACGAAGCTATTGAGAATAGGGCCACTGACTTATGAGTTAGTATTACCAATAAAAGATATTTCAGATTCACACAATGCTACATAGATATGTTTAGGAAATATGTTATGATCCGATATATGTGTTATTGAGATCGGAAGTGAAATAGTGTGTAATCTGAAATAATTAAAGAGACAGTTAAAATAGTATGATATCTGAATAAATGACTGGAAAATCAAGTGATTCCATTGACCATAGTTAATTGGAAGAAATTATTCGAGTGATGAAGTTAAATGGGAAATGAAGGAGCATATGAGGAAACAATACCCCTGCCTTTTTGATCAATCATATAAGAATTTCGAGGATGAAATTTATTAGAGGGGGGGGGGAAGAATTCTAACATTCCGTTTCCATACTAAGGGTAAGAACCCTAGATTTCTGTAATTGAGAAATTAGCAATGAGAGATTAGAAAATACATTTCATGCTCATGCATAATGTTAGCATGCGTACATGTGAATTTAATTATTACACACATTAAAATGATTGTATATGCATTCATTGACATTTTCTAGGTATAATTGATCTATAAATGTGATTATATTTGGAATTGTGAATTATATGTGTTAAAAATTGATTTGGAGAGTATATGTATTGACTCATAATTTTTGGTGAAAATATGAGAATTTTCTGGAATTTATGGGGTATTTTTGGACTAGAAAAATGCCAAGTGGCAGAAAAATTGATGGATAGTAGTAGAAATAAGAGTCAAATGGCAATGGAAATTTTTATAAATAACATTGAGATTTAATGACTTATGTCATTGAAAATTGGGAGACAATTGGAGTAGAAATTGAAGACAAATGGACTAGTTAATAAAAGACCAAGAAGAGACCTTGAGAAAGTGACATGTGGCAACTGACAAGCGTCACTTGCCACATCACTTGTTTTAAATCATGAAATTCATTAAGTGAAAGACCATATTTGCTAATTACGTTAGCTTCTCTCATCTTCATCTTCTTCATGTTCTTTATTCTTCTCTCCATCTACAACACTCTCTTCTCCCAAGCATTAATGTTGAACCTTGCTCTTATCCTTCACTTGCTACTTCCATTTTTGTTATCTTCATCATCTTACCATTAGAAAACCTAACATAATCCACCTCCATTTGTGATGATTGTATATGTTGTAGGAGCTAGGGTTTCATGGTGATTGAAGAAGCTTAGGGTTAATCAAGTAACCTATTAATCTTTATGGCTTTGATGAATGAAACATGTTTTGATGATAGTTAGAGGTTAAATGTTCATAAAATGAGGATGGGTACATGCTAAAACGTGAATGCGAAATGTGGGTAGATTCATGTCTTGCTTTGGTGTTTTGATGGCAATAGATTATAGAATGATATAATGTTGGATTAAGTGAGTAAATGGTGTTTAAAGTGTGTTGGAAAAATGTTAGTTGTGACATTTTTCACTGATTATGCATCTGTAATTTATCCATAACTTGTTCTGTAGATATCCAAATGAGATGATTTTTAATTTGTATTAAATTAGAGGCATATGGCTACTTTTTTCATGAAGACATCGAATTCGAATTCTGTCTTTAAGAGTTTCAAATTTTGACTTGAAATTAAGTACTGGGTGCAGTAAATTGATGGATGAATATATTGTTTTTGTTCTGTTTTGAGAGTATGAAAACTATGAGTGATGAGTTGTTATGTAGATGTTATGAGTTGTGAATTAAGGGTATAATTAAATTAAAAGTTATGTTAACCAATATGTTGAGTTATGTTCTTGAAATGAGATGAATTAAGGTGATAGTTAGAAGTGAAATGAAGATGAATATGTGTAGAAAATTGGTGAAGTATGTATATATGTATATGTTCTATTTTTGTTGTTCATGATCAATCATGGACTATAATTTGTTTATGGATGAGATTGAGTTGAAATGGAGTTATAATGATAGGGAAATGATGAGAAAATCAAACTAGAAATGATAGACCAAGCATAAGGTAGTGAATGTAGTAAGTAAAGAATTTGAAATCTGGAAAATAAGGATGCAATTGGATATACGTTAGGGAAAGTGGCATAACGTTTTTTTTATAGAACTCGGATTGAGGTCATTTAAGTATGCTTAGAAATAGAACTTTGATTTCTACAACTTCTATGAAGATACCAAAAAGAGATTTTGCTGGTTAAAGGGTCAAAAGTTAACATTTTTGTAAGAGACCCGTGAAGGTCCGCTCAGTGGACATAGATGTCTGCCTAACGGCCATTCACTGGCCATTTGGTCTTAATTAAGGCTTAAATGAGGCTTGTATTGAACCTAGAATGATGCTTGAATTAAATGACTAATGTGTAATATGTTTGAAGTGGTAATTGGGGTTATAACTTAGTGAATGAATGGATGATATCAAAGTACCAAAGGAATGAGTATAATGGGAATGTAAATGTTCATATGATTGTAGTTATGATTCAAAGGAGTTAAGTAATATGTATTAAGTAAATGTGAGTGAGAATTGGGTATTATGAGAGCATATAATGTTAGAAAAGGAATGATGAGAATTTGAGTTATGATATTAGAATAACCAAGTGTTCTTGAAGTGTAAGCTTAAGAATAAGCTAGACATATATAAAGGGTAAAGATTGAATGGAGAACTTAGAATGATCGTGTGCAAAGGAAATGTAAACCTAAGTTCAATTAGACATATATGAAATATGAAATGAGAATAAGCATAAGATGTGAATTCAGATAATATACTCGGGATTGTTATTGAGCATACATTATACACAACACATACATATATGTATATGATTGAATGTTCATGTGATTATGCAATTAATAATATATGTAAATGTCTATTACTTGATGTTGATGCGCAAGATAAAACGTCTGCATCCAGACATTTCCATATATGGAAGCTACTGCTAATCGTGAGCATATCATGAATAACCTAGACGGTCTTACTTGAATAATTGTTTATTTTACAATATGTATTGAATTATGAATGTGAATTTGAATGTGTTGATTCCGGATAACAAATTTCCTAGGTGTTTGATGCATGAATATCATATTGGAAGTGCTCCTTGTATGTGAATTGGATTGACTATGTGATACTCAACTTGATTTTTGAATGCTAGACCAAGTTCCAAAGAAAAATGTGAATGTGCATGTGCATGTGAATGAAAATAATTATTTTCAACTTAAATGTTGAATGTCGGACCAAGGTCCGAAGACACGTGTAAAGTGAAATAAAGTGACTAATTGATCTTATGTGATTGATGCATTTCATTACATGAATGCATAATAATATAAAGGTTGTTGTGACCGGAGTAGCCACTGAAAAAGAGCTTAAAGCTCAAAAAGTGAAAAAAGAGCTTAAAGCTTATAATGTGACTAAGAGCTAAAGGCTCACTATGTATAATGAGTCCAGTATCCCCAACAGATACGAAACTGTTATCAATGAGCCTGGTATTCACAATGGATACGTGACAGTTATAAGCACTCAGTCACAATAATAACAATCGAAAGTGAGTCTCATGAGCATTGCATATACATTTAATATGTATGTTTGAATGATTAAATGTATTGTTAAGTTGTGTTGAATGAGAATGTGAAAATTGTGAACATAGTGTTATATGATGATACATGATGATAAATGAAATGGTATGAATTATTTGATTTTATGTGTTGTATGATTTGAGTGAACCATCAAGGATGGTTAACTCACTGAGTTTGCAAAACTCACCAAAATTGCAACGTGGCTTTTCAAGTTCAAAGGAGATATCTAGTTAGGCTAATTGGAGTATAGCCACCGAAATCATAAATGGGCTAAAGGTTGGGATCAGTTGTACCTGCATATGTATTCAGTGATTTTAGTTTTTGAATTATATTTCCGCAAATATTATGCAATGTATGTGTGTATATTGTAAATTGTAATAACAATTGTGGCGAGTGATGCTTGTAAATTAAATGGGCTCAAGTGACTATTGGAATTTTGATGATATGTATAAAGAGTGTTGTAACACTTGTGAATGAAAATGTTTACGAATAAAATGAGCCAAAATTGATTATTGATTTTCCGCATATGCGTGCCTTGTTTTAAAAAAATTATAATGAGTTTTGATTGGTTGACTATTCTAGCTTACCACCCTCGTAGAGTATGGTCTCAAGTACTGTCGGTATGTTCGGTGATATGCACTATAAGAGTGGGGTGCTACATTTGGTGTTTTTGTTAAATGCTTAGAATTGGTCCCAACTTTATTCATTTGCACTTATTATTTTCTTAAATCATATTTTCCTTCTTTGTCTGGTATGCCTTCAAATGAGTAACTTCCCCTTTGGAGTTTCTAGAATGTATTATAGAAGAAAGCTTCTTAGTATCATCCTTACATATTCCCTTTAAATGATTGTTGACATTCAAATCATCTGCTTCATTATTATCTTTATTGAGTCTTGCTGTATCAAATCTATAGAACTCTTGCTATTTTCATTAGTAGCTCCCACCAGTTGTTCCTTAGTCTCATGTTTGGTAAAGGTATATCATCTCTTGCTTCATTCATATTTGCTTCCTTATTGCCTTCAGAACATTAACCATTCAAATAGGTTAGTATCTCCTTACTTAATTTTTTCCCTGTGGCCACCCAAGTCTTGGATTTCCCCTCCCTCATTAGTAATTGACTAAGATTTTAACTTAAATTAGTACTCCCTCATTATTGAGTCTCGTGGTTTTGATCTTGTCCAGTAAGTTTTTTCTTAAGGGGACCTCCAAGAAAATCCTCACATAATCTATTCTCTTTAATGTTGTGGTTGCTTCATCCTTGTAGATTGGTTTGTCAATGAAACTTGCCAAATGACCTAGGCCTCCAATAGACCAATACTAAAGTGAGACTCGATGAATATTAACCCGTATAGGGATATTTTCATTCTCAATTATTACCTTAACTAAGTATGGACTTTATTTTTATAGATAGATATATTTCCTTCACGTGCCAAATTCTTACTTCAAGTACCTTTTTAGGTGAGGCTTTTAACTTGAATTTGAATATGAATAACTCTTTTTCATTGACTAACATTTGAATGAGTCCCCAACTTTTCCACAAAGATTTATCCCATTGTTGAACAGTTGGAAAAGCAAGCCTTTTACCTGTGAAGAAACCTACTAAAGAGGAGGCCCATCCCCTAACACCTTGTTACAAAAGAAGATATTACTTGTGAGTTAATATCTAGTGGGAAATATATTAGCTTGTGACAAGTATCCTTATCTCCTATTTCTTGTTTCCAAGTTCACTTTGTTGTCTAAACATACAGTAGAACCTTTTTAAATTGATACTCGGTAAATTAATAAACTCTCTAAGATAATATTTTTCTCCAGTCCCGACTTGGGGTAGTTAAAAATTTAACAAATTTCGATAAGATAATAAGATAATATATTTTCAAAATACCCTTATGTAAATATAGGGTCCCATTAATATCATAAATTAATAATTATATAAACTTATACAAATATAACTAAGACAATTTAATGAAATATGATTCTAGTGTTGTTTATTTTTTTCTTAAAATTTAAGTCTAGTTGGAGCTCATCTCTAACTTTTCTTATTGCATCTAAAATTTCTGGTGTTGTGTTCTCGAACTGCACTAAAAAATTGTGAAGAGTTCTAGACGCGGTAAGTGTTTCCTTACGTGTAACTGGTTCCAAAGGTACTGTATCGTCTTCAACTTCATCATCAACATTATTTTCAAGGATAGTAGCCACAATTTCTTCTAAGCTCTGGACCTCTGAACATGCATCATTTTCACCCGGATAATCCAATAGGCTATTGACATCTATTTTATTGCGATAGCTGAGATCCTTAATCATGAGCTCAAGTTCATGAATGTCGTTTTCACAAGTGGGTCCATCTAAATTTCTTGAGACTTCATCCCCTGAACGAATTTTGCAGTGCCGAAAACAATTTGCTATTAGCCTTGTTTGGCAAATAGTTGATTGCATTAACTGTTAGCTGATAGCTGATTCTATCAGCTGATTTGACTAGCAGATTATATTAGTTGTTTGTCATTTGATGTTTGGTAAAATTAGTTGTGTATTATTAGCTGTTTATGTGTAAAATGACTTATAAAGATATGATTTTAAAAAAATTATAAGGGTATGAATATTATATATCTTAATATTTCGGTGAATATTCTTATAAAAATTTAGAATTTTGATATTTAATTTTGCAAAAATTAAATTTATAACTCTAATAAAATATAAAACATATAATAATAATAATAATAATAATAATAACGACATAAATTATAACAACGTAAATTGAACTAATTTGTCAATTTTACTCGCATTATTGTCCTTTTTGGAAGCACGGGAAGTATTTATTTAACACAATCTATAAAATCCATTGACTTCAAAACCCCCAAATAAAAACAAGACAGTGCTCATTTCTTGCTAAACCTAGAACCCCTTTGCTATATATTCCACTGCATGTCGATCAACTTCTCTATAATCTCCACTTCCATTTTTCTCCTGTGATTAATATACGTTGCAACTTACACTAAAGCAAAAGAAAAACAAGGCAAGTGATGACAAGCAACATTCGCCAAAAGAAAAGAAGCAAATATATCCAACAGTATATCTTGATTCCCCAACAACAATAACATCTCCCAAAATAGTCAATCAGCTAAAAAATAGTTGATCAGTCAACAACCAAATACACCCATTGTCTCTCGCTGAGCATTAACTGTCCAAGCCGAGACTGCAAGATTGATAGCATCCAAATCATTAATCTTACCTGGATCAGATTGTCCCAACTCATAGCCTTCTAAAATCCTATGGTAAAATCTCCTACGATAGTGCATCTTGAAAGCTCTTATTATTCCAACATTACAAGGTTGAATTTTTGATGTCATGTTGAGTGGCAAGAAGAACAACTCAACATTATGTAACCCTTCCCATCTTGGATGTGCTGGACAATTATCTACCATATACAAAATTCTTCTACCATGCATTTTTTTATCAAACCAACGGATATATTCATCAAAGAGCACACTTGTCATCTAAGCTCTTTTGTTGGCACGGTAGTGACAATTCAAGCTATTCATGTTGACATTCTTGAAGCAACGTGGCTTTGCATATTTTCCAATAATCCATAAAGGGATTTTTTCAGAGCCATCCTCATTGCAACAAATAACAACTGTTAGCCTTTCTTTGTCTTGTTTTCTTCCTTCAAGTTGCTTCGTAGCAAGAGAATGATCAGCTTGTAACCTGTAAAACAAACCAGTTTCATCCATATTAAAAACATCTTTCATAGGGAACTTATCTATTTTTTCCCTTATAGACTCCAATTGCTTCTCCATGTCTTGTATATCAACCGAACCACTCTCTTCGAAATGATGAAATGACTTGATACCGTGTCGTAGCTTGAATTTCTCAAGCCAACCTTGAGAAAATTTGTGCTCAGAATCTTGTTGAGGGTATAGAAGTTTCATTGTATCTCTTGCCTTCTCCAAAATTAGCTCTCCGGTCATATTCACACGATCTTGGTACTGGAGAAACCACTCATAAACAACCTTCTCCATATCTAGAAATTTTGCTAGTTTGTGTCGCTTGATATCCCTTCATTTTTCTAGGTTGACCGAAAGATACTCAGTCGATCGTTTGAGTGTGTTTGAGATTGTACCTTGACTAACTTTCAAATGAAACTTTTCTTCAAGCCACAACTGCAAATCT
>JANKOD010000002.1:17104892-17115975 GCA_026284645.1 Erythroxylum acuminatum | reverse complement strand
AGGATATTTTTGTCCAACATGTCTTTAATTTTATTCTCAACCACTTAAAATAAACTTGAAATAGATAAACATAGAGAAGTGGTGGGTTTATGTATCCCTCAAACTTGACAAATAAATAAACCCTTGAATTATATATTATGTATACAAAGAAATAACTTATTATCGTAAATAAATCAAGAATGAAATAATTATTCCCGTCTACCAAACACTCTTTTAGATTTGTGTTAGTTATTACAGTGAATATTTGACTGCAAGGGCCTTGCCATTAGGTTAGACGCAGATACTTCATACATTAGAAGTTAGGCAACACGAGCAGAGTATAATCAGGATTATACAATATCCATAGACTACTTGGCTATATTATTAAATCCTAGGAATAACCCTTAATGTCTCTGGGATGTCCAAGAAAATTATGAGTTTGCCTTTAAAATTTACGTCACTTCTAGGTCAAATCATAAACAATAGGTTGATGTGAAGACAGAATAAGAACCCATTGGTTTACATCACTACCCCCGCAACAATTGAAGAATATTACCATACCATTGATCTACTGTTGAAATTTCACAAAATTGGATTCTCACAAGGAAATTACATTTCATCGTTTGAGATCCTCAACTTCAAGCACAAACGTTTAAGGAAAACCTATAAAACTCAATGCAGCAAGTCAGCAACTATAAATCACTACAAACTGGAGCACCACCAGATATTTTTTCACATAATTTACGGATCTAATGATCTCTAAGTAGCATTTTTACCAGTCTTCTTTCTCAGTAGGTGTTGCAGGTCAAGCCCATTAACCTTGGCAGCAAGTATGAAGTCATTCTCCGACAGTCCGCCTGTTCAGACACAAAACGCTGAGCACATAAAACTGCAAGCGAAATAGCTGGGTAGTTGCAGGCCAGATTAAAACTCGGATTGAATAGTGCCCAGTCAATAAACGTCATTGTTAAGTATATGTTGGCCAGCAAGGTAAAAAAAGATTTAAAAATGATGGTTCCAAGAAACCGGAGGGATCACCCTAAGTTACAAATTCAACTCTTGCACAAGTGTATAAACAAATAATATTGGACCTAGAAAACCTCACCAACTGCATGGGTCCATATTTCAATCTTTACATTGTTCCAGCCAACAAGATGAAGATCCGGATGATGACCTGAATTTTCATTCAAATGAATGACTTGGAAAAGTATAAGTTCCCTGCCAATTGATAGGTAATGCCTCCATATAGGCCATATAGCAGAGTATTACCTTCTAACTCAGCAACATTCCCTACAAGTTGAAACAGTTCCAATCCTTTGGTGAAACTTTTCACTTTCCACGTACGAGTCAGCTTTAGAATTCCATCTTCACTCACCAAATTCCACCCAGGTACCTTTAAGGGAAAGGAAAAGGGAAAAAGAAAAACTTGAACAGTCAAAGAGAATGTTTATGCACACAAGAAATCTGATTGCAAATTAAATATAAAACCTTTGACATTATCTCCATTGCACTTTCTTCTGTCATGGGTCGCAGGTGCTTTGTATCACATGGCACACACTTCTTATCAGACAAATCTAGCAGAAAATGTATCAGGACAATCAAAAGTTGTTTCCAGGTAGGCAGGTGAGTGTATTATAGAAAGTGTATGAAACCTTAGTTAATAAAATCAAGCTCTAAAGTGAGCTAGGGTTAGATTCAAACATCAACCAGCCAAGTAAACTTCTATGCATGTTAAATTTAAGGTCTATTCACCAAAAATAATTAAACGTAAAATTTATACTGGTTCTTCAAAGTGCTAAGATCAATAATGCAGTAGTAGTACAATGAATTATACAAGCCTGAAACCACAACCTCATACTTAAACTGTGTCATAAGATAGAAAAGACAAAATATTAAACAATAATGAGTGGCAAAAACATTGACAAACATAAAAATTTGTTGATGTTGAAGCAAAATGACTCTGATGCGGATTTCTATTCACATATCTTGTACGGATAACATGATAAGCTACATTCACAAAATGGGAAGGCCCAAAACTGTATATTTTAGGCTGCAGTTCCTTGTATTGGGTGACTATACTTGATTTCCTTATCAATTTTATAATAAATAAAGCTACCCTCATTTACTTGGAGCCTATTTGATTCCACTTATGTTTTTTTTTCTGTTTTCATTTTCAAATTTAGTAATAAGAATTTGTTTAGTTGAGTTTTTGGATAGTTTTTTCCTATTTTCATAATTTATAAAAAACCATAAAAAATAGTTTTAGTTTTTGTCATAATATGATTTTATTATCAACTAAATAAATTCTATTTAATAATTTAATATTAACTATTAATAAAATTATGGCTAATAAAATTTAATTATTTGAATAACTAGAATAAATTTTTTAAAAAATTTATCTTAATTTTTTTTTCAAATTTGATAATTACTTGACAAATATATTTTAAATTTAAAATATCATAGAAGAAATAAATTTTAAAAATAAAATTAATCTTAAATTTTTTTTCAAAATCGATAATTACTTGAAAAATATATTTTAAATTTAAAATATCATAGAAGAAATACATTTTAAATCTTAAAAATAATTACTTATTACATTAAAATATTTTAATGTAATAAGTAATTATTTTTAAGATTTAAGATTTAAATATTTAATCTTAGATAATAACATTGATTATAAAAATTAAAATATATTTTTGTAAATAAATATTACTTTGCAAATAAAATTTTACAATTTTTTTTTTGAAAATTAAAGATGGATTTTCTATAGATTGAACTACATCAAAAAATTACAAGAGTTCTTGGCTTGCCGCCAACTCTCATAAGAAGAGATAATTACAATTATATGAAATATTCTACTAGACTATAAAACATGAATCTCCTTGAAGTAATTGAGATGCATCTATAAGCACCAAGTTCGCTTCATCTTCATAGAGAGTGAGTGATGTGCATTCTTGGCATAGAGATGAGCTCAAAATTTTACAAATTTATTAATTATTCAATTATATATTTTCAACAAAATATGATGAATTTATTACTAAATATTATATATAAGATATTAAAATAAAGTTAACAACTAAGTTAATTCATAAAATTAAATTTATGCCTAACTTTTATTTTTCATTTTATTAGTGTCAATAAGAAAGTGTAAATATTGATATTATCCATCAAATAGTTCTTTTCCTTTAAAAAAATAGAAATCAAAACCATGAAACAAAAACCAAAAGTCAACGAAAAAATAAAAGTGTAACTAAACGACCCCCAAAGCTATATGGTATTGTGGAGCCAGAGTCTCTCTAGATCCCCAAAACTATAGACAACAAAATAGAAAGGCAAACAAAAATGGACGTACACTTACAATTGGCTAATAGAGCAAATTAGTCAAAGGTCACCATAAGGCACAAACCTCCAATAGCGCAAAATGCTCTAAATCCATATATTGAGTTCACATTGGATGACCTGAGATGATTCCATAATATCTCAGTCACTTGAGAATTGGAGCTGCACCTAAGTGTAAGAATTCATTTTTATACACTTCTTTGAAACAAGTTTCAAGTCCAAGATATGCAAATGATTTACATGCACACTAAGGAAGTGAGAATAAAAAATGATATGAGAAATATTATTTTCAAATTCATATTTGATTCACATTGATTCCTAAACAAATGATGGTCATGGTCAATGCAATCACTAGAGAGCCAAATGAAAATCAATCATGTGCCGCTGAGAGAAAATAGGTTGAGTATTGGAAACTTTATTATAGATATCCTTATTTAAGATGCTATACTTGTGTGCAGAATGAACCCTGAATTTCCCCAACATTAAACAGAACTTAAACCTTGATCCTGTGATAGACTAAACAAATCATAGCAGTCTGATATATTGAATTACAATGTTAGTCTACATAAAGGTTAAACATAGAGCAACCCGACATTGTACAAGTCCTGAGGTTTGGAGAAAGTCTTGCAAGCAGAAAAAGAATATTGTGATGCAAACATCAGCAGCTTTTTCCATTTTATCCAAGGTTTTCAACTGTAGAATTCAGTTTCCATAACTTTGAAGTTTTAAATATATGGCAACGGATTATAACTGGAGACAGGAGAACAGAATCCACCATGTAAACTTCAGCCATTGAAATGCAAAAAAATAGCTAGAGTAAGACTCCTTAACAGTACATTTTGTTGTTTTGATACCTCGGACGGAGGATGGGGCTTAGAATACCTCATGAGGAAAGGTGCCTACCATTAAACTACCCCTAGTGCCTCATTCCCAGAGTTCATGTTAAATTGGATTCTGAATCTCTAGTCATGGAAGTAGGTCATCTTACAAAATGGCTTATCTCTCCAGAAGGCTCGTTAAGTAGTATAATAACATGCACGAGGACATCAACAAAACCCCAAAAAAGAAAAGAACTTGGACAAGGAAAGTCATAATTCGTAAAGGAATCCACAGTACAACAAAGCAAATTTTCGCTTGAAATACGACAAAATTTGCAAACGCCTAATTTCACTCAAACCCACCACTCTGTGGCAAAACTGAACTCAACACAAATTTTACCTAAAAAACGTGATGGTGAAATCCAGGATCATCCCTTTCCAACCGAAAATCATAACTTTTTTATATCACATATACATAAACACAATCTCCGGAAAATCATAACTTTTTTTTATATCACTTATACATAAACACAATCTCGGAACAAAACTAGACCAAACTCAAAATCTACAATCTGTCGTCAATTGATGCAGAAAATTAAAACAAAGGTGAAACAGTCTAAAGCATCCAGCAATTACAGCAAACCAAAGATGGGCGATTTCGTAAAAAAGAAAAAGTAAAACTTAACATAAATAGAAGCACAGTGAATAAAAACTGAACAAAAAATGGGAAATGTACCGTCCATGGCCTCCAGACGAGCTCTGAAACAAAGATACCAAAGGCAACGGAAACTGCATCAAGGGGAGAGTTAAAAACAGAGAGGTAAAGAGACCGATATGGACAGTGATAGAGAGAGGCAGAACGGGTGGCGGATACCTGAGGCTTATAGAGAGAGAGCGGGCGGCTAAACAACAGCCGTGCCATGAGGTGATGTGGAAGAACGAGAGTGTCCATCCCTGTGTTTAAGCAATCTAACTACACTCAGGATTCTGCCATCTTTGCACGTGCGGATATTTTTATGCACTTATTTCCACAGCCCTTCTGAATTAATTTATATCTCTAATTCGGCTTGCAAAGGGAACAGATCGTAATTGCTATGTCAGTACTGTTTCATTGTATTTGGTCTATATATTTATATAGGACCTACAAAAATATATAAACCAGATACAATGAAATAGTATTGACACAGTAATTATAAAATAGGTGATTTCATTTGCTTGCAAAGCCTTAAAGTTTTGGTCAAACAAAACTAAAACGTTGATCTAAATATCCAAACTAGCAGGATACGATTAACAAATAGTTGGCACTCTCTCTTCAAAATGAAGACTTTGATGTTCAATTTTCTATTTTAAAATTACTTTTAAATTTTAAAGAATTATATAGAGTATATCAAATACAATTGATTTAGGAAAATGACTTGTTGAGATCAATTAACTCTCCACGTATAACATTAAAATGGAAGGATTCTAATAGGTGGAGGTCCATCTCTAATTAGAATTATCACTCCAATGCAAAGATTCTAGTTATCTATAACAATGACAAGATTGACACAATAGATTAGACCACTATTAGTGACGAATTGATTCATTTACAAGTCTTTTCTAAAAGTCTTGGATATTTCTATCATATATGCTCTCAATCATAGCTTTCAAAGACTTTGAGAAAGCACTTGGTATCAACTCCCCGTTGGTGATATCAATTCCACCATTCATCAAGATAAAGTTGAAGGTCATTACTCTATCAAACGTATCAAAATATCAAAAACAGTCTAAACCTAACTACAAGTTTCTGATTTACCTTGGGGTAATTTTCTCACTTAGAGCAAGAAGCATAACAATGAGACTTTTTTGAGGAAAAAAAACTTGATAGAGGCTTATCCAATTTGCTTTAGCTGCAATATTTTCCCAACACTGGGGTCTCTTTTCCCTACTTAAGCATTTATCATCACTCACCTATAGTAGTTAAGTTTAAATCAGGGTATGCTCCTCTCAGGTATCCTTTTCGATTAAATAACTTCCTAACTTCCATGTATGGTTTTCAGGATGCTATTAGAAGAGGTTTTGCTTCTCATTTCCATGGCCCCAAGAAATTTCAATATTATATGGAAATCAAAAGCATCTAAGATGAGGTTAAAGCCTTTCACAAGACAAATGTGGGAAATGTCCCTGATTCGTTAATCACTGCCAAAGCTGCTCTTAATAAAGCTCAAAATAACATGTACATCAATCCCACTTGTCCAAGGCTCTAAGAGGTAGAAAATATTGCATTGAACAACCACTCAGAAGCAGTTAACTTCGACTACTCTATATTGAAACAAAGATCTAGGATTAAGTAGTTACAAGATGGAGACAAAAATATAGCTTTCTTTCACAAATCTATCACTGCAAGGAAAGCCTAAAAAATAATTATTACACTTGAAAGCAATGGATCTTTGCTTCAAAACTGAAGTCAATTCATTTACGAGGCTACGACTATTGGCTCTCCTTCTTTTGTTTGCTCCTTTATAGCATTTATTGAGGAAATAGTTTAACAAATATTGTTTGCTCAGGAAGTGGAAGCTCTAGCCCCTCCTGTTACTAGATTTGAAATTAAAAATGCCTTAAGATCTCTAGCTCCTCCGAAAGCTCTTGGACCAGATGGCCAACATACATTTCTTCACAGAAATTTGTCCATTGTAGGCAATATGGTCTCTGAAGTAGTCTTGGAATTCTTTGATAGTGGCAAGCTTCTTAAGGTCATAAACAACACATTCATTACTTTAGCTCCTAAAAGTAAAGAGCATAAGTCTTTAAAAGATTATAGACCCATCTCTTGCTACAACTATACTTACGAAATCATCTCCAAAGTGATTTCTTTAAGATTACAGTCTATACTTGCTATACTTATTGATTCATCTCAATTTGCTTACATCCCTAAGAGATAAATTGAAGATAACATTGCACTAGCTCAAGAACTATTCAAACACTACAACAAAAAGAACAACAGAAAAAATTGTGCACTCAAAATTGATTTTGAAAAAGCAAATGACAAGGTGGATTGGTACTTCACTTCATTCTCAGTGTTCTCAAAGCCTTTGGTTTCCCTGATATTTTCACACAATGGATTCGCCAATGCATTTCAATTGTTTCATTCATAATTCTAGTAAATGGTGAGTTGACAAAACATATCAATGCTACTAGAGGTATTAGATAAGGTGACCCCGCCTCCCTATACTTATTCTCTTTGGTCTTTGAAGTTTTATATAGAGTACTTAAAAAGAATGCCACCAAAAAAGGAATATTCAAATTCCATTCTAAATGTAAGAAGCTTGATATAGTTAGCCTAAGTTTTGCTGATGATATATTTGTCTTCTCAAAAGCTGACATCCCCTCTGAGACATCCATTTACAAAGATTTCAAAGTTTTCAAGGCGTTGTTATCAATAAGGACAAATCCAATTCATTTACTTTAGAAAATGCAACTCAATATGCAACTAAACTATCACTAATTACTTGCTTCAAGCTAAGTCACTTACCTGTTAAGAATCTAGGTATTCCTATCTCCTCAACTAAGCCTATACTATCATAATTTAAGCCTCTTATTAAAAAAATCAGAAGTAGGATTGAAAGTTAGTACTCTAGATCACTTTCCTTAGCTAGCAGATGTCAACTTATCAAGTTTGTACTTTCTTCTCTAAGTATATATTGGACCTCTCATATTATCTTCTCTCAGTCTGTTATCAAGACTATAGAAAAATGTTTCAAAACTTTTTATGGTCATCTAGTAGCAGTAAAACTAAAAGTAGTAGGTAAGCTAGTTTGAGGTTTGCTTGCCTAGAAAGCATGAAGTTCTTAGTATTTTGCCTATCAAAAACTTCAATTAAGTTCTCTTAGTTAAAAGGCTATGAAGACTCATCCAAGATCAACAAACATTGTGGGTTAAATAGGTGCATACATACTAGGTTAAGGATTAAAAGATTTGGGCTATTAAGATTCCAACAACTACCTCTTCCCTTATGAATCACCTATTTAAGCTAAGATGGAGCATTAGAGACTCATACAGTTCCATTATCAAGAATGGTAAGAGCAACTCATTTTAGTATGACAATTAGACCCCTTTTGGACATCTGGATTGTATGATTAAAGCCACTCCCTTAAAAACTTTTGTCCCTAACAATGCCTTAGTCGTTGATGGACTATCATCGAATGACCTTGATATTCTCAATCCTTCTATAAGAATTTCTCAATTCCTCCTTACCTACAATTTAGATAGGTTAGCCAAAGACTCTATTTATTGGAAACTCACTCCCTTTGGTATCTACATGAATAGATCCTATTGGTCTCTCTTTAGCAACCATTCTTGTGTTACACCTTGGCACAAAATAGTATGTATCAAGCATCACTCACCTAGATCTTTATTCATACTATGACAAGCTATCAAACACAGGCGTCCAAATTCTAACAAAGTATTCAAATTTTCTCATTTTCCAAAATGATGTATACTTTATAAATCTTCACTTGAAATTTTAAAACATATATTCTTTTAATGTCATTATATCAGGTGCCTATAATAAGTAATTCTTCAACTCTGGAATGTCAGCATTCCCCTTGCTCTCTGGACAAGTATTGTTGAATGGAATTTGAACACCAAAATGAAGTTTGAAGGGGATTTTTGGATCTTCAAATTAGATTTAGCTACTTAGTTTCTAGTTTATGGGATGAAAGAAACCAAATGATTTTTATTGATAATGTCATTACCAAAGAAAGCCTTTCACTAGCTATATACGACAAATTAGAGCACACATCTTTTTCTACAAGGAGAAACACTCATTTAGCCAACAACACCTTACTAAGCGGAGAATCAGTTTACACTTTTTGTTCTTAGACAAAGACTATTAGAATCTTTTTCATATACCAGATTTTTTATTTCTTATAACACTTGATATTCATCCTTCTTTGATGCTCTTGTATTTATTGAGAACACTATTGTTCAAACTTTTATGTCACTAATATATTCACTATTTAAAAAAATAAATTCTTTTTAAATTGAATTAATTAATGAATTCAAGGTTCCCTTTAGTCTTATACCTAACATCTTGGAGATTATTCTATAAATTTTATTGCAACAGGAAATGGGTTAATAGTCTTGTAATAAGTTAGGATTACACATCTTCGGAATGAGACATACAAAGGTCTTACTAATTTCCTTAATCATTTTAACCTTAGTGAGGATTTAAAAGACTACATTTAAGATTAGATTGTCAAAAAGTGATGATTTTAAAAAAAATATGCATTGAACCTATATGGTCTTGGTGTCATATTTGGTTTTAATTTAAAAAGAGCACTGGTAATATTAGTTATAGTGAAAGGTTTAATGAGCCACTTAGCTTATTCTGTAAAGAATGAGTTGCAAATGGAGTCTCTTAATTCCCGTATAAAAGAAACATTGTTATTTGATTTACCTAAAGTACTTCCAAAATGTTATAGGTAATCCTTTTAAGTTAAATTTGTTCTAATGAGTCATTAAATCTGATTCTAATAGTGAGCATATAGTGTTTAAGTTTCTTCTTTGGTGTTTCTATCTCCATCTTATGATCATCAAATCCTTGATTTTTTTTATCCAAGAGTGGTGGTCTTCTAATGCCTAATCATAGTGAGTTAAAGCCATTCTTTCCTTGAGATTTGAGTTATCATTTCCTGGATTCAGTTTCAAATCACTATATGCTTAATGTAAAACTACACTTGTTACTTAAATGATATTTTTTTTGTTGCTAAATTTTGTATTATTTAATTTCTTAAGTTCCTCTTTGGCAACATATAGTTCTTGTCATGCATCTAAAAGATTCAAAACCTTCTACATTTTCATTTAATCCTTTTTCTATTGCTTTCTTAAATCCTTTTGACTTGTGACATATAACGTTTAATAAACGAATCTCAAGTTAATGGGAATCATACATTCATTCAAGCTACAAAAGCTTGTACGCAAAGTGTTGGTTTATGCCCTACAGCCAATCACTTTGGTTATAGTTTAGTGAC
The DNA here is from genome assembly GCA_026284645.1 of Erythroxylum acuminatum. Lineage (NCBI taxonomy): Eukaryota > Viridiplantae > Streptophyta > Magnoliopsida > Malpighiales > Erythroxylaceae > Erythroxylum > Erythroxylum acuminatum. The sequence continues at coordinate 17,105,828 of JANKOD010000002.1, read as the reverse complement.
AAATATTTAAAGGCATTCTTTATGTTGTACATGTTTAGATGTATATGATAAAGTCCATGGGATAATTATACATTGCAAATGAAATTATAATGAGATTATAATTATGAGATTCATATTGCATTTACGTATTATTCCTAAATGTTCCTAGTCATTGTTCTATTAATATTGGACATTAATAGAACGGAAAAAGACTAGCACACATTTTGTTTTTCTTTATAAAGGAAATAGTCAATCTCATAGGCTAAAGTATAGGGATACTTAAACAAACATGTGGGTGCTTGCTAGAGAACAAGTTCATTAAACAGACCTAATATGAAAAATCCATTTGGAGCATTACTTGTATATCTATGGAATTCTCATTGTGATGATTGTATAAGTGATCATTTGACTTGAGGTCATCAAAGTTATTTTGTATGAGAATTGCTATGTTTTGATACTACTCGTGATCTATTTTATCAAAGGTCGTTTAAACGATACTTATTGGATGTAGCATGAACTATATGGAGATAGTTGAATGATCAAAATAGGATTCATCACCCTAAAGTAATTAGGGAGAATATTATGTTGCTCTCAATTAATATTGATTCGAGAAATCCTTGGCCAAGGTAGAATGATATTTTGTATACAGTTTACAAATATTATTAATTGAATCAATAGCTAATGGCGGAGAACAAATATAATTGGTCTCAAAATAGAGTAGACATTAATTTCATGCTCTATGTCTAATTGGAACATTGGTTAATGAAAGGATTGAATTATACGAAAAAATCATACACGAAAAGGTTAGTTAAAACCACTTTGACATTCTCAAATATTTGGGTGGTCATGATGCATTGCTAGATGCCAATCTTGATCTATAATTATAAATTGTTTAATTGGAGAATTAAAGATAAATTAAAAGGAGTTTTAATTTATCTAATTCTAATTATGAATTAG
>JANKOD010000002.1:17085355-17104792 GCA_026284645.1 Erythroxylum acuminatum | reverse complement strand
TTTTAATTTATCTAATTCTAATTATGAATTATAATTATAATTTATAATCATTGCCAACATATTTGGGAACCTAATGGATCTCACATATAAAATGGGATGAAGAGAGCAAAATTAATTTAATCAAGTTGGACTTGATTGTAAAGTTTGAGAAACTTTATGATTAAACATAAGATATTTAATAAATAAGAATCAATATAAGATATTGAATCTTATTTGCACATAATTGGTATTTAATTATAATTATTTGTAATTTTAATTGAAATTAGAATTTAATTTCAATTAAATTATTAAAACGTCCAAAGCTTATTATAAATAGGCTTGAGCTCTATAGAGCTAGCACTTCATGCTTAACCCTCTATGTAAAAGTTACAGAGTTCTCTCAACCTATTCTGTGGATACCGTTAGAGGCTGGACACTTGTACGACTATGGTGGTTGAGATGGATCGGTTTCGGAAACAGTTCGAGGGATACAACAAGATAAAGATCAAGCTTCGGAATAAGGTATGAATTAAATTTTGCTTTATTATGATTTTTTAATCATTTTATAGAATTAAATAGATCTTGGTTTTTGGGGAATCAAAAATCATAAAAAAAATTTGTGATTATTCCGTTGCGGTTCGGATCGGATCCCGACCTGGTTTCCCAACACAAAGGAGATACGAAAAGGGGTTTCAATACATTGTAAATATTTCTACTCTAGTGTCAAAAGTTGCTAAAGATCCATTAAAGAGTGACAAGTTTTAATTACAATATATTTTTACCTAAATTTAAAGGGCATTAAGCTTGTTTTGATGTTTGTAAATGGACTTGGTACTTAAAATGAGTTATATTTAATTTCACGTCTTGTTTTAGTCCCTTAATGAAGGAGCAAAGTTTGTAAGATTTTAGTCAAGTTGGACCTATTTAGGCATATTTTAAGTAAAGGGCTTAGAACACAGTGCTAACATGATACCATATTGCTCCCTGTATTCATCCATGCTACCTTTTATTTCTGGGTAAAGTTTATTAAATATGGAACTAACACAGACCTATGTTTGAATAATTTTTAATAAGGTGCCATTATATTCTACAGGCATCTGTAATATCCTATCGTATTCTTCCTATATTTTTCAACATACAAGAAATATAAACTTGTGTCCAAACCCATATTGGTAGTGTTTTGTTATGTATAAATATTTAGGAGTCTTAAACAACACAAGATCCCAACACATTCTTATGTTTAGGTCATATTGAGAAAAAAAATCTAAGGTTTCTCATTTTAAGAGAGATAGTAGGAAATAAATGGGAACTTAAAAGAGCTTTTTAGAGATTAGTTCTAGAGTTGACAATTTAATTTAGGGACTAATTCAAGCAATAAGACTAAGAAAATAGTTTCTTAGGAGTTTTAATTAGAAAGAGATTGCAGTCATTCAACTTAAGAATAATAGTTATATTTACTAAGAGAGAATATAATAGTAAAATCAAATACCTACCGATCAAAGAATTAAGATTAACCATTACATCTAGATAAATTCAAGGTATAGGGAAGGTTCATAAGGAATCTGTACCTAGATCTTACTTATCTATTTATTGTTTTATTCTTATTCATTACCATAGTACAAATGACACCTTAAGGGGGAAACATTTTTTTCCATACCAGTTCAAGCAACCTTAGTTCATTTAGATCTGATAACATATATGAAGGAATTGGTAGAGTAAATCCCTTGAGAGTTTAGTGTCCAAACAAAATTATCCTAAATATTACGTCAAGATGGTAAATAGGAGCCCAGATGGGAATAAAGTTTGAGAATTTCTCTATTCTGATGCACTCACTTGAGTTGCTTAAAGACTTGAATTTTGTTTTTTTTTGGAAAGAACAACTTCAATGCACTATAGTTAGAAAGTTTATGTAAGGAACCCAATTGTCTGCAATTGTCATACTAAAGAGAAGAAGTAAAACCATTTTCAATCTAGATTTTGATGAATGTCTGAATAAAGGATTTGGGTTTTATTATTAGCAACATTAGCTAGGAAGAATCATATCTAATTTTAGCACTATAAATGTTCCTTCCTCTTAAATAGAACCCATTAACCCATTTAACCCAAAGTGAACATTTTTCTCTAACAATTCTCCATAAGTAATTTTCTAGTAGAGTTGTGTTCATGTCCTATAGAGAAATCACCCTAAGAGCGCCTTTCTCCTTGGGGAGTTGCACTTTTGACCAACTCACCTTAGAGAAAGGCTTAGAACATAGGTCCATTATCTAGAGGAAATTCCTTATTATCTTCTTTATAGTCTTGATAAGCTTTTTAGGTTCCAGAAAGTGAGCTTCCCATTAGGCAACTAGGTTAGATAAGATTGAGGAAATAAGTTGAGGCTTGTTAAAGAATGAAAGGAATTTGCACTCCTAGCTCCCTATCTTATCTCTGACCTTATCAAATTGAACATGGCAATCCTCATAAGAAAGCTTCCTAGAAGTGATTGGTACCCCAAGATATTTAATAAGTAAAGAAGAATATGGGATGCTAGTGATGCTTCTCTAAGCATTTTGCATCTTATTTTCAAACCATAAGAGAATTTATAAGAAATTTTACTTTTAGATACACATTTAAAGTCTTCACTTTTAATCTCCACAAATTATAAAACATGTCCAAATACTACTTGTTTAGATAGATAAAATATGATATTTAATACTTCTTTTTACAATTGATCTTAATGTTATCTTTTATGATTTTTAGTTTATTCCTTACCATTTTTCAACTCCTTTTTTTAATAAAGCAAGAGATTTTAGTTTCCTTTCTTTTAACTCTTTATTTGTATATGATGACTTTTGAATTGTTGTAATTCTCTGAAAGGTGACACCAACGTTATGAATATTGCACCAATGTTATGATATAACTGCTATCTCTTTATTTCTATTATTATTATTTTCATATACTTCTCATGTTAGTAATAATTAGAATTATTATAAAATAAATTGTTTAATTCTCATATAATTATAAAACTAAGAATAATACAAAGTATTTAAAATGTTACAGCTTACATCATATAGTAAAGAATAATTATATCAAAATATCATATAATAAGAATAATATATCTCTATAAGCATTATAACAAGAGTTCGTGACGAGGAACATAACAAAGTAGAAGTGAAACCTGAAATAAAAACACTTACAGTTAAAAGTTTTATATTTATATTGTATATATAGAATTTAACATATATAAAAAGTAAATAAAATGAGAAATGAGAAAAATAAAAACCTAGAACTTCATTTAATAGAATATTCAGTCAAATTGCACTAGCACTAATTTTTATTTGGACCAAAATCTTCATTATTGACACGACTTCCATTATCACCGTCATTCAAACTCATTGTACCAATTGATATGTCAATTCTTTTCTATCATAGATTATCTTCTAAGTGACTCGTATATGTGAAACTTGGTTCTTCGTAAACTCGATATGCTAAAAGATTGATATGGTCAAGTGATTGTGTTCGTTGAGCTTTACAATTATAGCCCTTAAATACCGCAAGTGCACGAGTCGCAAATTGTAGTAATTGAAGGGTCGATCCCACGAGGAGGGTGAAATAGTCTAATTTTAAGGTTTCTAAGGCTCAGAGAAATAATAAGGTGAAATTAAAAATGAAACAAGAATATAAACATGGGAATTTGATTGTAGGAATTCAACTTAAGAAATTAACACAAAACAAGAATTGAAATTGAGCAACACAAAAGGTCACGATGGAAATTAGTCAAGAGAAATTACCAAGTTATGAGAGAGGGGATTCTACCTAACATTAATGCTACACTAGTCAATTATGTGTCATCAGGGTGTAGGTTCTAGACTATCGTAAGGAGAATTACTCTCTCTCGAGTTGCCCTAAATCATTAACCCTAATTAAATTATGGAATTTGCAATCTCTCAATTAACGAAAGACCATAATTAAAATTAGATCGGAAGCTCTCTACTAAACTATCATACGGGATCTCTCTCTGCATAAAAACTGATATGATTAACTACGTGGTCTATTAGATCACCTAACTCTCATTAACCCAATCCAATCATTTTTATACGACTCACCCTCTCAGTTTGTTACCAAAATATGTAAAAATCAAAGTTAATCACAACACACAATCAATAAAACACAAAATCAACTATATTAACATTAAATCAAAGTAAAATCCTGAAGGAAGAGTTAGAACATTGACAATAATCCAAAACCCATCATTATACAATCCATTTCAACCTTATGCATTAAATGAACAAAAATGAAATGGAAAGGAAATAGAACTTGGGTCGGACAATCCAGGAAGGAAGCAGCATCGAGAGACCATCTAATTTGGGAAGCAGCAATGTCAAGACCCGCTTCTTTTTCCTCTTCTTTCTCTCTCTCTCTCTTGAATATTCCAAAAGTGGCAGAATGTAGAAACTCCCTTAAGGTTACATTCTTAAGTGTTATATAGTATTTCCAATTAGGGCAATCCTAGGGTCTTTTCCGGGTCTAAAAGGTCAAAAAAATCATTGTAAACTTAAGTCAAGACTACTATCTGCATATCTGTCGCTCAGGCCACGATTGTGGCTGGAATTTTTTGCTTCTGTCATAATCGTGGCCCATAACGACACAATTGTGGCTCCTTGCACCAGCTTTTGTCACGATCGTGGCATATTTCCCATGATCGTGTCTCTTTGCTCTTGCTTCTTCCACGATTATGGCCCTGGGTTATTTCCCAAATCTTCTTCGAATCTCCTCTAATTACCCTGAAACAGTAACAAACACATCAAGGCACCTCATAAATATAAAATTGAAGTTCAACATCATACTATAACCCACAAAATGCTTAAAACACAAATATTTACTAACTAAAACAATTCTAACCTAAACACTTACTAAATAATCAAATTAATAACTAAATACAAACTAAACTATCCATAAAAACACGAAACAATCTACAACTATCATCAAGGCAAATTGATCTATAAAACTACTTTCTATTAAGAGTCCTAGTAAATAAATGAAATTATATTCATCTTAATGATGATAATAACATAACTTTCTTGAAGCTTTAAATTATATCAAATAAAAACCACACCATTCAATATTTTATGTTCCAATATATTTCTTTTTTGGAATGGATGAATTCAAATGTGCTTCAATTCCTTTTACACTTAGTTACACTCATACGTTGATTCGGAATTCGAATTAAAAATTTTTCAAATTCTGGAACATCAATTCCAAATTGGTCTCACTAAGAAAATGTAAGATAACAAAAGTAATCTTATAAAAAATGATGATTAATTTTAAACAAGTAACAAAAGTGAAGAAATAATATCTAGATTAAGTTTGTCTCTTTGCAAAATTTCAGTAGGCATCCCACAATCACAGCATCATCCTTGTATGCCTTAATTTGTGAGCTAAGGAGCTCTTGCATCATCTTATGTGAAACAATTTTTTGTGATAGTTAATAGCATTTCCTTATTAACTTCAGCCTTTTTTTTTTGTAAAACTTGATCTAAAAATAGACACTAAGATTCAGAAATGTCCTAACAGTAAACAACTGAGAGTAAAGTTGTCTTTCTCATCTTTCATTGATGACTACAAGATAAGTGTATACAAGGAAGGCCAATTTTTTAGATTGGCCTTTATTGCCACCTTCATGCTCTCTGTGACATAATAAAAGTAACCTATTGTTGCCTTTTCATCACTATCAACCAGACGAATTACTCTCACTAAAGGCTCATAAACTCAAATAATAAATTGAAAATGGGACCAAAATTTATGATCTTCTAGTATAATTATGAAAACCTTCATTCTAGCGTTAGACTTATCTTAGATCCTTTCTTATTAGAATAAAATACTAAAGTGATAAGAAATTAGTTGTAAATCTTTTAATGGTAGGATGACACAAATTCCTACTATTGGTGAAATCCTTTTTCATCAAATTAAGAACCCATGCACAATTATAAACGAGCTTAGTCACTTTTCTTGCTTTTTGCACTATTTTGTCATTAATAGGAAAGTATCTAATATCTCTTATATTTTTCAACATCATATTAATGCAATCTGCAACAAATGAGTCCAATAAAAAGAATTAAACCTACTTTGCAATCTTTTCTCATCTGCTTTATAAGCAGCATCGTTATTAGTAAAAATCTGTATAATGTTTTTATGACAAAATTCATTTACAACTTCATTAAATATCTGAACAGACTATTAGCGTTTCTTACAATTCTAGATACATCAATGGAGTTTTAAAAATTGTCTCCTTATCGTAATAAAATAAAAAATTAATAATAGGTTCATGTCTTATATTTGTCAAACCATTACACATGATTAAATATTCATAAGTTACCCATGTCACTCTTTTTTCATTCAAATAACTTTTCATTTCATAAACATATGTACTCAGAAAATCAACTATATAGTCATCAATTGAAGGACTTTTATATCCTAATTGGTAAGAGGAAATAACATTCACTATATCATGTAATAATAAAACTGAGCATAATTGAATGGTACATTTACATCATACCACCATCTGGTCATTATCTTATCCATGTCGTAAGCTACTTCTTTAGATTATTAGGCACTACGAATTAAAAGTTGAGCTCAAGCAGTTGTCTGTGGAGCAAAAAAGTTAAACACCTATCTTCTTTTCTTCCTCACATCAATTGTAGCAATCCCTTCTTGTTGGGTAGGAATACCAGCCTTAACATTGTCAGTATCATCCTAGCCACTGCAAAAAGAACTTTCACTATCAATTTTGTGGTTTAGTCTTTGCCTTATGCCTTTTTTGTTGTAATACTCTTCAAGTAAAGTTTTCATTTGACATATTACATTATGGATACCTTTCTTATAAGGCTATACATCAACTTTGATCCCAGCTAAAATTTTGTTAATATGATGATTTCTCAACCTTTCAAATATTTGTTGTAATACAAACAAATAGTATGGTTCTTCATTCCATAAGCCAATCTATCATAATCCCAAGCTGGATCATCAAATCTTCTTGAAGAGAATGAATTATCAAGAGTACTTAAACTTCCTTCCATTTATCTATAAAAATAGGTAGATGTTAAAATTAAATTAATAACTAATTAAAAATAAGGTTTTTGCATATGAAAGACATAAAAACATTACTTTAAATTATATAATAGATAAATCTTCGTATACTTATAATGAAGAATATAATGTTGATGCTTATAAAAATTCAAAATTCATTATTTAGCAATAAAAATTCAAAAGTTAATTATAAAAAGATTGATCATGCATAAATAAAGTTAATAAAGCTAATGTGTTAGGAATGTTAATACCATTTTCATAGTATATCCATATAGTTTATTTACTAATGTAAAGGATACAATTTAGATTTGAACATATTAACAACTTAATGAATGTTGTAGAAGAAACTAAACATATGTGTGTCTGTGTATACATATTAAAAATATAAAAGTTTCATCTTTCTTTTGGTGATGCACATTGCAAAAAGGGCTTTGATGTAAAAAAGAAGAGAAAAATGTTACTAATTTCAAATTATGTTGAGTAATGAGTATACTTCTATAAATTAAGGTAGATCTTAAAAGTTATTTTAATATAATCATAGAAAAATCAAATTACCTTAGGTTTAATAAATTTATGGAGAAATTGAATTACCTAAAGTTTAATGATAATTTTTACCTTATCGGCAATGAAAATGATCGAATATTAATGTATTATTCAAAGCACACATAATTAGGTAGGAACAAAAAAGGAAAAAGGATTTTAATTGATGCAATCAGTTAGAAACACTTTAACGAATTCATTAAACTATTCTTGAACCTAAACTAAAAAACATACCATTAAGTTAATGGTTGACGGAGAAGGCATGATGAGAGGATAATGGTTGACAGAGATCTGAGATCTAAGAAGGTGGTAGTAGGCCAAGAAATGGCCCTCAGATCCTCTGTCCCATTTTTTGTGTACCAACCCTGTCCCATTTGATCTCAACCATCCATTTATGTGGGGACAAAAAATGGGGCAGAGGATCATGTCCCCAAGATATGGCAACTTAGCACAGAGGAAAGGAGAGAATAGGAAACTTGTTTTTTAGATTTTAGTAGCTGTGAAAGGTATGGAGAGGGACAAATTACAGTTAGGGTTAGGATTGAATTAAAGGATTTTTGTATGGAGAGGGAGAAATTACAGCTAGGGTTAGGATTGGATTGAAGGATTGTTTTCTTTTTTTGCAATCTAATCTCCCTAACTTTTTAAATTTATAATTTCCAATGATATTGGCTAGTATTTTGGGTACTAGCTAGTATAAAATAAAATCTTTCTGCATAATTTTTCGATCGATACAATATGATATCCCATTCTTAGGTGACATTGTTAGGAAATTGGATCGCGATCTAATCTCGCATGCAGCAGAATAATTATTAAACTTTTTCCTATTTTTGATTTCCCGTAAGTCAAGATCACTTTAAATTCTATAAATTAATTAACACATAAATCATAATAAAACTTGAATCTTAATTCGCACCTTATTTTAAATCTTGATGTTTTTTAATCGTATTCCTCGACCGTTTTTAAAATCGATCCCTCTCAACCACCATAACCACACAAGTATTGGGCCTCTAACGATATCTACAGAACAAGATGAAAGAACTCTATAACTAATGTAGAGAGAATAGGCAATGAGTACTAGCTCCCTTAAAGCTTAAGCCAATTTATAATAAGTTGTAAATATTTTGATAATTTAATTGAAATTAAAACATAATTTCAATTAAACTTTAATTATATTTACAAAAAAATTAATTTAATATCAGTTATGTCCAAATAAGATCCAATATCTCATATTGATATTTATTTATTAAATATTTCACATTTAATCATAAAATTTCTCAAACTTTACAATAAAATCCAACTTGATTAAAATTTCTTTTCTCTATTTAACCCTTTCTTTATGTGACCCATTAGTTCCAAATGTGTTGGTAATGAATACAAATTATAACCCTAAATTGTATTTATGATTAGATAAATTAAACTTCTTTAATTTTTCTGTAATTATCTAATTAAACAATTTATATCTATAGATCTAGATTAACGTCTAGCAATACATCATGAACATCCAAATATTTAGGAATGTTAAAATGATTTTGACTAACCTTTCTATGCATGATTTTTTTCGTATAATTCAATTCTTTCATTATGTAATGTTCTAATTAAATATAGAGCATGAAACTAATGTCTACTCTATTTTAAATCCAATCATATTAGTTCTTCATCATTAGTTATTAATTCAATTAATGACATTTGAAAACTATTTACAAAATGTCATTCTACCTTGGTCAAGGATTTTTCAAATCAATATTAATCGAGAATAATGAAATATTCTCCCTAATTATATTAGGGTGATGAATTATGTATTGATCATTTAATTACTTCCATAAAGTTCATATTAAATCCAATAACTCATGACTGAGCTATCATTGACTAGAACAAGTCATAAGTAATATGAAAATATAACAATCACCATACAAGATAATTTTAGAAATCTCAGGGCAAAGAATCACTTACATATTCATCACAATGAGAATTTCCATATACATAGAAGTAATGTTTCAAATGAATTTCTCATATAAATAAGTTAAATGAACTTGTTCTCTAACAAACACTCACACGTTTGTTTAAACATCTCCATACTTGAGTCTATGAGATCAACTACTTTCTTCATAAGAAAAAACATAATGTATTTTAGTCTTTTTACGTTCTATTAATGTCCAGCTTTAATAAAACAATAACTAGGAACTGTTTAGAGGATAATATATAAATGTAATATGAATTTCATAATTTTAATATCATTATAATTTCATTTACAATATATAATTATCTCATAGACTTTATCATATATATAAATATGTAAAAGCTAAAAAAAGTCTTTAAATTATTTTATCACTGAACTATAACTAATCAATTAACTGGGAGTCATAAATCAACAGACATCTTATTTGAGAAATTAAGTATGCCTCGTGTAAATGATTTTTTTTGTTTCTTAGCCATATGTCTTTACTTAATAACTTTTATTTCATTATAATTAAAAAAAATTCAAACCATGGTCTACTGGCAGGTTTGGCCGTTCCAGGCTTGCGTCGGAGGGGTCAAAAGTCAAACGCTTGCAAGTGAAAATGAGTGGTAATTAACCAGTCAATAAACTAAAATGTGCTGTCTTACACTCTTACTTTAAAGTAAACCCATATTCACATCACCTGCATTTTTATTTATCTTCCTTGATCTACAATTCCTTTCCACGGAAAATCTGCAGCTTCATTTTCGCTCAAGATTTTGACAACCAACATGGTCAATCTTCTTATCTCTCTGTTTCTCAGTTTTTATAGTAAACACTTCGCACGAATTGATTGCTAGCTACATTGTGTGTGTAAATTTGCGGTTTTTAATTGCTTATTCACTTCATTGTGGTCGTGTTTTATGGGAGTCACCTGTCCGGTTTTCCTTATTCGGTTTATGTGATATGGGGCGTTTGTCAAATTGACTGGTTTTGTAAGATCTATTATGAGTTTTACTTGGCTGAACTTGATCTTGATCTTCGCAGTAAGATCTACCCTTGTAGGTGTTGATTTCGTTATCGATTTGTAAATGTTAGATTTCAGATCCTGGTGTTTGTTATTAGTGTTCAACTTCTTCAGTTATTAAAGCGAATTATCATTTTGATTTGGCAGATCCTGGTGTTTGTTATTAGGGTTCAACTTCTTCAGTTATTGAAGCGTATTATCATTTTGATCTGGTTAAACTTTTGATCTAAATTGGCAATTAAGGAAAATATTACTGAAATGAAATGATTCATTTGCTGCGTATAAATGGGCCATAATGTTAAAACTTTGTTTCTGGATCATTGTGCTAAGCCAAATATTTAGGTAATTGGAATAAGTGTGCCATTGGGATGGAAAATATCAGAATTTGTCTTTTTTTTATAATTTATTTACAAGATCTCCTGACCCTTTTTGGTTCAAATGATAATTGACGATAGGAGCTGCCTCCTTCAGTAAAAAATATCCTTCTGTTGGACTCTGAAGGACAACGGGTAGCTGCAAAGTACTACTCTGATGACTGGTCAACAAACAGCGCTAAGGAAGCTTTTGAGAAGGCGGTATTCACCAAGACACAAAAGATAAATGCCCGCAATGAAGGCAAGTTATTAGCATTCTATTGATTTTGGTATTAATGCTTTATCTTTTTGTCCTTGTGCCTATAAGTTATTTTTTCTGGTTCAGATCTATCTTGCGGTGGAATGTCATGTGTGGACTAGGTTTAGTTTTGAGTTAATATGCTAGGTGTGAAATCTTCGTTGTTCAATTTTTTTTAATAATTAGTCTTATTCCTTTTGGCTTTGTGGCTGCAGAAACTATCAGTCATAAGCACATGTCATCAAAGTTTTATTGGACATCTTACCCTTGGTTAACTACTACAACTATGCTCCTAACTATATGCATCATGTTACTTGCAGCTGAGATAACATTGTTTGATGGCAATGTAGTTGTTTACAAGTTTGTTCAAGATCTTCACTTTTTTGTTACTGGAAGTGAAGATGAAAATGAGATCATTTTAGCCACAGTCCTTCTTGGTTTTTTTGATGCCGTCAACCTTCTATTCAGGTTTTATTCACATTCTCCCCATTATATTTACTTCAGCATAAACTAAAGATTATTATGGTTATTAAATCTAATAACTATTAACCAATCTACTAAGGTTTAACTTATCCTTATTTCAGAGGCAATGTGGACAAGAGAGAGGCACTGGAGAATCTAGATCTCATTCTCTTATGCATTGATGAAATTGTTGATGCCGGGTATGCAACTTTCATGTTAAGTCAATAATACAACTTTGCCTTCTCCATTCACTCCATGCACAGTACCTTCAATACAGTGATTATTTAAATAAACCTCTGTATTTGTAGGCGAGTAGAAAATGCCAGAAGATTTAGATCATAGGTACAGGGTACTTGTTTTGAGTTTTATTCCTTGCGGTGTATCACTTTTCTTGCTTTATTTCTTATCCTTCGTGCTTACCCTTGGACTTGATACCTCTTGAAGTTAAAATTGTATTACTTATGGGTAGTAGTCTTTATGTTCAGAACTCAAAGATTCAAGTTTTGTGAACTGGTTATAGTATAATAAAAAGTTTCAAGTACTTAAGGATTTTGATTTTCAAATTAAATGAGTGTTGAATGAATGGAGCTTTTTACATTTGGAAGTATGAAGAAGATTAGTGCATCCCTGTAAAACATTATGTTCCATTGCTTACATAGACTGTTGTGGTCGATGTCTGAATATTTTTCCAAATTTCCAAAGAGAAAAACACTACACTGGTGTTGGACCGGTAGAGCGTGTTGGCATATTCTTAGAGATCCAATTCATTATAAGTTGCTCCAACCATTATACCAGATTTGACTTTTTCATGCCTTGTGCAGCATCATTCTAGAAACTGATGCAAATGTCATTGCTGGGAAGGTTGCAAGTCATGGTGCTGATACTGGGGCTCCATTGTCTGAACAGGTTCACCTCACTTGTTTTGAAACAATCAAAATAATTAGAAACATGGCACTGGTTCAACAAATAACTTTTCGTTTGATGATTTGTTAACAAATGAATAATTATTCGAAGGCTTTTGACAGATAACTTACCTTTTTGGTTCTTCTCTTGCAGACATTAACACAAGCCCTAGCTACAGCTCGTGAACATCTAACAAGATCTCTTCTTAATTGACACGTGCTCAAAATAAAGGAAGAAAAACAGACATGGTAGCATTTAGTTTCTAATTTTAGCTATTTGGATGATATTGCTAAATTGGCTGAAAGCTACCTCTTATGTTACTTCTTTTTTAAATAATTTTTTAATATAATGTATACAGTAATTGCGTCGGAGATTGAATGAAAATTGTGATATGCAAAGTAAAAAATGATATGTATAACGTACTCGTTATTAATTCATTAGAGGAAGTCTGTTAATACTCACTGCCAGAATGTCAATCCATACAGGAGTTTCTAAAGTCATTTTTCAAAATTGCTTGGTTAGTTACAGGCAGGGGGTTGTAGATTGTTGAACCATTACCCCAACTGCTTGCCTAATTCCACAATGGTCTATTAACAGAAATGGTGACTTCTTCAACTCTTCTTGTGTAAATGCTATCAGACCTTAAGTTCTCACCATTCCATAGTATAAAATTGCTTGGAAAGGTTCCCTATTCCTAAAGCATCCTTTATTGCTTGGCTAGCTGCGAGAGAGAGATTAATAACCAATGATAGGCTTAAGGACTTCAATGATCAGATCCGTGTCCTATGCAACATGGTGCCTGAATCTACGAATCATCTTTTCTTCTACAAAAGAATGGGGAAAGAAACCAAAGACTCTTTAAAAATACTAAAACTGAAAAGCATACACTTGCACATAAGACCGACTGCTAGATTAGAGAAATACTTTATGTTCACAAAGCCACTGAAGACTTAGCTACTCACTCAAAAGTAGATGGAACTTCTGGCCATTAGATTTCTAGTAATTTCAGAGATGATAGGCTGAAAGTTTATTTATTTTATTTGATTCATCTTTGTTAACACAGCCTTGTAATATTACCTTATTGCTGCCTTTTAAGGGCTAATCAATAAATTCATTTAACTCTCCAAAAAAAAGAAATCAGCCAAACTCGAATACAAATTATTATTTACGCACTTGAAAGACTAGTATACATATCGTGCAAAGAAACTTGACAATTTCTTTCTTCCCCATATAAATAGGTGGTGGTTAGGCGATCAGATCTAAACTTTTTGATAAGCATCCGACAAAAACAAGTTCCACTATAACGAGCACAGAACAAAAGAACCAAAAAGGAAGACGCAGTTGGAATTAGCAAACCTGTTCCTACGTTAACCAGACGTCAATAAAGCACAATAAGTTTCTAATACACCGCATGGCACAGGGCAGTAACAAGTTTAGGTCTCTTCAGACCACGGATGCCACTGATTGGATCACTTCCAAACTTGCTACAAGACCTTTCAAATACTGGAAAGCTACAAGACAGGCTTAGTAGCCACTTTGCCACAACTGTTGGGTCTGCTTTGAAGGTTGGATTTGAGAGCCCAAGGACCCATCCCTAGAGTTTTGCTGCTGATGTTCCAGGGATATGCCTGCTTGAGAATGATAATAATTTGGGTACCCAAGAGCTCCAAACTGTTGGGATGGTTGCTGACCTTGTCGAAATCCACCAAGTTGCTGATTCTGCCCTTGGAAGCTATAATAGTTGCTGGCAGGGGCAGCAGACATAGTTCGTGAGCCAGGTCCATGAACCCACGGGGCTGAGTTTTCGTTCTGAGAACCAAAAGACAAACAATTGAGTTTCAAGGGGTTAAAAAAAAAGTTATGGAATGCACAAGTCACATCAAGAAATGAGAAATCACA
Organism: Erythroxylum acuminatum; assembly: GCA_026284645.1. Lineage (NCBI taxonomy): Eukaryota > Viridiplantae > Streptophyta > Magnoliopsida > Malpighiales > Erythroxylaceae > Erythroxylum > Erythroxylum acuminatum. The sequence continues at coordinate 17,090,366 of JANKOD010000002.1, read as the reverse complement.
GGAAAATTATCTATAATAAAAACAAATGAATAACCTAGACATATTTGTCCAAAAGTCTTGAATCAACTCCAATTCTCCTCAAGCACAAATAGACTAAAATATTTCCAGTGTAGAAACAGTTTGTAAGATTACTTCCCAATTCACCCTAAATTACAAAAATATATGCAGAACTCAAGAATTGCATTCATGATAACTTGCAAACTCTTAGAAGACAAATTACCTGTTGAAGTGACACCACATGGTTACTGTCCTTGTATTGAGAACTCAAAACATCATCATAACCAATGGTTGTACCTCCTGAAGCGGTGGGAGCATTCAGAGAGAAATTTCCTGCTGCGATATTGGTTGAACTTCCAAATCCATACCCAGAAGCAACAACAGCGGACTGTGGCAAGCTGTTAACAGAAACATTGTTCTTGTATTGTGGAAGAACTGCTGCCAGAGACTGGTGATATGCACTATTACCTGCATATGCCTGCTGATAAGCTGATGGCATATAAGGGTAGCTTTGTGGCAGGAACGGATAGCTAATCATGTTGGCAAAATGTCCCAAGGGAAGAGTAGGCTGCGAATAAGGATGAACAGCAAGGTGCTGAGGAAGAGTGGGCCCTGTGGCAACACTTGCACCAGGAAGCGTTTGTGGGGTTGGTTGTGGGGTAGAAATGCTACCTGCTCTTAAAGCCTGACATTAATGGGAAAAGAAAAATCAAACTGAGAGTCACTATTATAGAAGATCAATTACTGATCTACCAACATCCCTATAGAGAAAATTTAGTGTTAGAAAAATTGGTTACGGCCAATTGATCACTAGCAAGCCTCAGATAATTCACACAACTCAGTTTCTAGACTTACCAAGTTTTCTTTTATGTACTTGGAACCATACTCTATTATAGTTGGTAATTGCAGAAACATTTCAATGTTGACCAATGAGAGAAATCATTTAATAGTTGTACTACGAAGCTTTTAATATTTCCGCAAAGTGATTCTTTGTCAATTGAATTATTTTCAAGAACCATATCTTCATAATCATCATATTCAGAAATCTATTGTTCCCAACAGACAAATTTTTTTAATTGCATAGCAAAGGTGAAAAGTGAACACAAGCACTATCCAATTCAACAGAGGTTGATAAGACAGTGGCCACCATATGACTCAACAGTGGCTTTCTTACAACATCAATATGATAGACTGCACCAGGCCCAAGATCTCACATTATCCTAACCAACTTGATGTTTGGTTATAGATTGAATATAAATTAAACTTATTAACAGAAAAAGTAGTCATACCTCTGGCATGGAAATGCTTGGACCACTGATGGAAGATTGTGCATTGCTGTATTTGGTTGTCAGTGATTGGGTCACAGGGAATGGCGAGTATGGGAGGTCAAGCTCCTTCACAGTTTGAACAGTTGAACCCAACAATGTGCCCGACAACGAGTTGCTATATGCATGCTGTAATAACATCATGTCGAAGGGCAAATTTAACCAAACAAATGATCGAATTGGTTGATAAAGTTCAACTATGATAAACTGAAAATTCACAAATGTGTAACTGTAGACATGTCACAGATACATGGCAGCACACATGGACACAACCAAAAAGACAGACAGCAATACATACAGTAGAATTCCTGCACGAACTATTTCCATTTTAACTTGCAAATTATCCAAAAGGCCATCATAGAAATTGAAGCTTTTAACACCCTTTCCTCTTCTTTCTTGAAATTATAAAAGTAATTTGGTTATACAATTATTATTGAGATAATGAAATGGATATCCAGAAGAATACACGAGTTCGGATTTCCTTGAAAACATAGCCATTTCAACAACATAAGTGAGAGCAGCTAACAGATACTTCCCATTCTTATGACAAAAATCAGTGTCCTCTGTTCATATTTGTGCATAATGTCATATTCCATTGAAAAATTAAACTTCAAGGAACGAAGTGCAGTAATAGTTTGAAATATTACCATCACACTTGATAAAGAAGCAATATTCTGCATCTGGGAGCTTGTCTGTGGGTTATTGAACATAGCATTCATCTGTTGTGGGTTTTCATAAGAATAACTAGGTGCAGCCGAAGGAAACGCATATTGATTCCCTTGCAGAACTTCTGTAGTTTCCTCCTTTAACCCCTCTGGTTGTGAAACTGTAGGAGAGTCAAAAGTCCTGGTATTCACGCCTTCTCTATGGATTAAACTTTCATCTGCAGTGTTTCTGAGATGCTCTTCCCCACAATACTCGGGATTTCTGCAGGGAATGACCCTTAGACCAAGAAATATTGTAAATAAGGATGCAATAGTATTGTGACAAAGGAATACCTAGCATCTGATTGTCCGGTTGATGGTACATCCACCAACTCAGATGTCTTCTCCGAGTTATTTTTTGTAGGCATTGAGGCAAAAGGACTAGAAAAAGTAGAACCTATTGCGGATCCAAAACTACCAAAACTCAAGTGTGAGCAATCTTGAGCATTAACTTGGAGGTGATTCGGAATTATTACAGAAGGATTATCATCTTCAGTTGATGCTCCTTGATCATCATTATCCAAACTCAAGTGTTGGAAGTTTGCAGTCACTGATGAAGGATCATTATCAACTATTACAGAACAGCATGAAATACAATCAGTAACATGGACTGAAATTAATAATAACTTTGTTGCTTGAAATGAAGTTTATATGATTAAGTACTAAGAGAAAAAAATCAAGTCCACAAACCACTGGCCACTCAACACTGTAGAATTAAAGAAGTATTCAAAATTTGTGCTAAAACAAGCTGGTGCAGAATGTGAAAAATGTCTCTAGGCTACCTTCACACTTACAAATTACTGACACAAATATCGAACCTCCTAGACAAATATGCCTTGATTTCCTAACATTGGAACTGTAACATCATTATCTTTCATTGTCAAGTAGACTAGTATAATTTATAAAAATACGTAAACAAACACAACTATCACGAAGATATTTGAGAATCCAATGGAAAAAGCCGACACAATTTGAATGAAAATTGTAAAGGAAAAGTAAACTTAGAAAAGTCCATTCCAAAAGAAAATAGAAACAGATGCAGCAACATCACCTTTATCATTGTCAAACGTATGACTATGGGGTTGGTAAGAACTTAAGTTCCCGTACAAATTATTGTCAAAATGTGTTGAACCGCCAGAACCTTCCTCTTGTGTATTTGTACTAGATACAGATGCAGACATAGCATGGTCCCCACTGAGAGTGTCGACATGATCATCCTCTGTTGCCTGAACATCATCTACTTGGGACCTCATATACTTACTACCTCTACTCAATGGCAAGTTAGCAGGATCCATATACAACTCAGAATCTGCAGGAATCTCCAAAACAGAGGGCACACTAATAGGTGGTTGGAGCTCAATGGATGGCCATTCATCTATGGAATGCATATGCTGCTGACTTGCAACAACTTCTGGCATTGAATTTAATTCTGTCACATTTGAAGCAAAATTATCCGATGAATGCAAGTCCTGCTGCAATGCAGCTAAAGGATGCTCTGCATCACTATGGTGAGATGCCATACCAGATCTTTTGTTATGTGGCTTGCCCATCTTAACAATGTCAGCCATGGACAATTGGCCTGGAACCCCTAACCACGCAGATTGAAATCCGGAAGAAGGCTGTGATGATGAAGAAACTCCATCACCTGCACTTGTAGCTGATATTTTACTTTCTGTGGCCACAGAATCACTGAGACAAAGGTAAAATAACAATAAGAAACAACAAAATCATACATCATATGTAGATTGATACTTTCAAATATAACTCAAAAGCAGTAAATTTATCTCCTGAGAAAGATATTGCCCAAACTAAAGAAGGCAATATGAAAAGCAACTGTCTAAAGAATTTAAAGCCGCTTCACACAATACCAGGAGAAGGATATATTGGGCACGGACACAACAGTTCATATGATATACATACCAAAGGACCAAGCCAAGCACTTAGCCCTAATGCCTCATAACTATGGCTAAACATCAGCAGTTTTAGCAGTTGTTTCAAAAGTGACAATATTTGCTTAAATGGTAATTTCAGAGTCCTAGATTATAACCTAGAAAATATGGTTTAAGTTATCCTTTTAATATTTACTTTGTTAAGACGCTATCTAATCTCCTCTCTCCCAAGAATAGCAATCAACGTCAAAAAGAAGTGCATCTATGTCGTAAATTTTGGGCAAGTTCTGATTGCTTTTGTCTAATCACTCTCCTCTTCCCATTTACCCTACAATAATAAATGTTGAAAAAAACTGGGTTAAAGTTGCTATTTGCTGCTTCATATGTATGCAAATTTATAATCTCATCCGCAACGAGTAAGGCTAGCAGGTCATTCCCTTCCCTGATCTAATTCGAAGGCATCACTGTGAGTCAGAAGATTGCCTAAAATTTCCAGCTGTACTCAGAAAAAAGATCCAATATAGTTCCAATTGTTTACATTTAAGAAGTATATGGAAATCAGTTTGCATAGATCACATGTCCACAGGCCAACAAGCTGCATCCACTGAGTCAGAAGATGGCCTAAAATTTCCAGCAGTACTGAGAAAAAAGATCCAATATAGTTCCAATTGTTTCCATTTAAGAAGAATATGGAACTCAGTTTGCATAGATCACATGTCCACAGACCAATAAGCTACCGAACATCTAAGTGAACCAAGATATCGACTAATTATTTTAAAAATAAATTGAAGCAAGGTCCCATAAGTCATTAGTATGATAATTTACATTAATCCTTGTATGAAAAGGTGGAAAACCAAAAGGGATGATACTATGCACATGTTAGGTATCGGTTAATTTAGAGAGCTGATGCGTGTAGATCACAGCAGATAAAAACAATAACTCAATATTATTCAGGAAACAAGAAGGAAAAAACCTTCTTGACAAGGGGCAATCCCTTACAATTGCGTGTAGATCACAGTAGATAAAAACAATAACTCAATATTATTCAGGAAACAAGAAGGAAAAAACCTTCTTGACAAGGGGCAATCCCTTACAA
>JANKOD010000002.1:17074005-17085255 GCA_026284645.1 Erythroxylum acuminatum | reverse complement strand
ATACTGAAATGATACTCTTTGCCCTGCGGTCATAACCTGACACATAAGAAACACAAATTGAATAACTAAATCAATCCTATAACCTTCCAGTCGAGATGTATCTATTAAGCGGTGAGCAAGTAATAACTCACTCTACCTGGTTAACATATCTCTTCCTAAGTTGATCTGCCAACTTAACGGCATCAATCTACAAAATAACATCAAGATATCTTTTAACCCTCCACTATCGTCAAAACTAAAGAAAATCCAGAACAAAACCCAGAAAAACATAGAACCTGCTCATTTTTCGTTCCTTTTTTAACAAATTCCAACTCCAGAGTAAGCAGGGCGAGGTTGAAATCCTCGGGAGGGATAAACCTAAACAATCCCGAAGAAAGACAAGAAAAACAACAAAACTCAGCTCGTGATCCGAACACACAAAGGGAACTAAGAAGGAAAGGAAGGTGTAAAATTTCAACCTGCTCGTAGACACGGTATCACCGGTAGAAACCCTCGCGTAGCGGCGTTGAATAGCGTTGAGAGCTAATTGACCGGCGCGAATGCTCTCGTGAGGAGTAAGTTTCCGTTAAGGTCACAATAACAGAGCACACGCATTTCAATTAAATCAATCCAAAATCAGGCAGAAAGATAATCGGAGAACAAACTAAATAAAAAGCGTAGAATTAGAAATGAGGTAGGATATGAGAGAGAAAGAACGAAGGAGTCCGCGATCAAGACCATGAAGAATTTTGTTCCGGGGACGGCGAAGTTGTGGAGGTCCGACGGAGAGCAGTAAGCAAGGTTGGAGTAGACGAGATCCGACGACGGTGTGTTGGTAACGATCATAGTCGCGGGTGCAGATGACTGGAACCCGAACCGCCCCGCCATTTCCTTTTGCTTCTCTTTTGACAATCTGCTTTGGCTCCTCTTTACTTTTGCTTCGAATGAGAAGAAAGAAAAATTTTGTTTGCTTACAATCTCAGGAATACTTCCGAGAATAATAACCTATCTCCTCTCTGCCTTATTCCCTCCTAAACTACACTTTTATATCTCCTTATTCTACTACTTCTAATAGGTATCTAACTCTTGATCTATCTACTGCTAACTACCGGATAAGGTTTATTGATCTCTAACTACTATTATCCCTATTTAACTATAACTCTACTACTACGGTCAGTCTCTATTTGTGTTTCCGTGTATAAACTATCCATTCTCCTCCTCTGTGTCCTTTGCTCCTAACAGCACAACAATTCTAAAAAATTGTAGAACATCTCATATAATTCCAGTGTCATCACCGTGTGAAGTAATTTGTAAAAAGGGACAACCTAAACGATGGAGGTCGACGGCTGCTGTCACTTCCTCCTGTACTAAAAGCTGAAGGAGATAAACCAGCATAAGCATGGGTTCCATTTTCCTTCTTGTATGCTGGTTTCCCATATAAAGTATTAGAATCTGAAAGAAAATCATTAAATTAAGTTGAAATCCTGTGGAATTAAAAGCAAAAGAACACCTTAACGGAATGATCAAGGTTATGAGAACAGTATACAGTAAAGAATAGTCGAAAAGTATAGCACAATACTCAAAATCAGAGGTGATCTAGGTAGACTGACCTCGAACATATCGATCTGCACCACCTCTACCACCTCGGGTTGTCATATTAGCACCACGAAACCTAGGATCAATTGAGTCCTTCGTCTAAAGCAACATCAGAAAGGCATATTAAAGAAAATGATTGGACCATTTTGTTACATGAAGACGCCAAAATGAAAAATACAAAACAGCAGCACAGTTACATATCGTGATCATATGCATAGAAGTAAAGAAACATTTGATGTCACCAGAATTCAGCTATTTTTTCTACGCACCTCTTTTTTCTTCTCTCGTTTGCTCTTTACCTCATGGAACGGATCTGCAAAAGATGATGTGAGAGTTAATAACAGGCGCTTCTCAATGGGATTAAACAATGTCTAACAGAACTGTAGCAACTTAGCTGGAGCATATTTCACAAACTAACATAATACAAAAATAGACTAGCCAATGCGCATAGGATCAGTTAATCCATAGTGCAGAGAAGTTAGATATACCTATACAGACACTGAGGATAAACTAACAAACCATAATAGCACCTTGGAAACCATAGAATAAAGTAGTAATGTTGGACAAATCTAAGCTTATAAAGTCCATGTATATCAAATATACAATACACAAAAGTAGACAGGTACATTCAGGCAGTTGATGCACTAGTTTCAAATTAATTCCCTTTCATGCATTGCCATTAGCTGTCGGAAAGTAGAATTGAATCACAACATGCGAAGATGTGAACACCAACACATGATCTATCCCATAACATACTGAGGCAAGTGGGCACACAGGTCTTGCAGTTAAGTTCAATCACTCAGGAGCTACCAGGCCACAGACTTCACCCATTACTAAAAACAAGTCAAGCCCTGTCATCAAGTTCACTCTAAAAGTCCACAAATTGAAGCTATCACCTGAAGACCTTCACTTAAAACATCCACTGTCAGGTTCTCAAACAGCTTAGTACAAAAAAATCATGTATTACAAAGAAGCAAGTCAAAACAGGTACTAATCCCACAATTCAAAGACAGGATTCCATCTTCCAGCTACAGATTTCAATAAACCAAAATACTATTCTCCTTTATACTAACCACAAACTTAAAACAAAAGAAGTTCAGCTCTTTCGATGCTTAAAGAATAAAGTTCATAATCAGAATAAATTATAAACCAAGCAGCGTCCATTACGCTATCGTCTCCATTTCCTTCTCTTCTTCCTTTAAGAGAGAAGATGAGAATCTACTTCAAGTTACAAAAGACACGCACACAAAAAAAGCGCACTTGTACATGCTAACACACAAAAATTTCAAGATCCATTGAATAGAAATTTATTTATTTTTTCATCTAAGTTAATAATCTGCTTCCTTTTACTCGGTACCATTCAGAAAGAGAGTAAACTAGGAAGATAGTTTTTCTTTTTCTTTTTCTTTGAAAAATAGAGGACCTTGAGATAAGAGGCGATTAACGGCCTCGTTCGCATCCATGTTACACTCTTTAAGCGTAGCATAGATCTCAGCCTCCGGACAGTTGACAATCTCTTTCAAGCTCTGTACCACTTTCCTCGAACCCACCGGAATCCCTGAAATTCCACTACTACCCTTACTGGCGCCATTGGTACTAGTGCTGCCTCCTCCTCCGCCCTTGCCACTCATTCTCTTACTTTCTATTTCTCTCTCCTCAGATCTGAGAAGAAACGTGTCGTTATGGACGCTCGATAGGACACTCTGTCTATCTCTCTCTCTGGAATTCAAGAAGAAGAAGAAGAAGATGTTAAGGTCTCCACTACCTGCTTTAGGCACCGAAAACCCTGTCCCTGCTTTCTTTTCATTTTTATCCCTTTCTAGTTTTTTTTATCAGTTCTATATATTTTTATTCAACTAGCGATACGATAAATTTCTCTTTTACCGAGTAACGAAACTTTGTTAATTAATAGAATGCAATCGAACGTAAGATTATCTGTAATATAGCGAAAAGTTTTTAGGAATAATAGAATTGTTTATAATATAATATATTAAAATATTATTTAAAAGATTGATACAATGAAATGTAATATATATAATAAATAACTATTATACTCCTAATATTAAAAATAACTATTACAAGAGGTTTAACGCTATGATTTTAAAATAAAAATAATGTACAATTAAAAAGTCACGATTTAAGCACAACTGTAACAAATAATTTTTACATATTTTCTATTTTAAAATAATAAAAATTTTAATATTATATTATTAATTATACACAATTTATTATTAATTATATAAAAATATTATTAATTATTTAATAAATTTTATTTTGTTAAATTTTATTTTATTCTATTATATGTGATTTATATTTAAAATAATTTATTTATACTTTTATTTATATAAAAATATATACAAAAAATTAAAGAATAATTTTATATATTTTCTATTTTCATTAATAAAAATTTTATTAAATGTTTATTTTAGTATTAATTATATATAATGATAAATAAATAATAAATAAAAATAAGGTACAATTTATTATTAATAATATAAAATATTATTATCAGGGTAAGGAGAAATAATATAAAAAATATTATTAATTATATACAATTTTTGTAAACCGTAATAAATGAGTCTGGAAAAAGAGGGTTAGGATTAAAAGAAATAATTGGTATTAAGAAAAATTATTGAGGGTATATTAAGTGGTATATATTTATTAGTTTACTTTAGATTTTAAATCCCCCGAATCGGAGATTTCTTATTTTCACTGTTTAGGATGAAATGAAACGTAACATGAAACTCTCAGCTTTCATCTCATTTCGTTCCATTCTATTATAAAACTCTTAACCAAACGATGCAAGTGTATTACGTTCCATCCCGTTTCATTACCAACCCCTCAACTAAACAAGGCCTAGAGGGTATTGATTAAACTTGACATTCTTAGTTGTTTCCTATTTGGCTTTTTAAAATGTGTTTGACTTATTTTATTACATATTTAGCTTCGTTTGTTATGGGTCGTTCCTTGTTAGTATACTTTTTTATTAAGAACCTAGATGCCCGTACTTACTCTAATTCTTGATTCATTTAATAAAATTCAAATTTTGAATTTGAATTTTACATTTAGAATTTATAACTTTCATTTATAAGACTAAAATCATCTTATAATTTTTAAGTATATGTTAATATTTTGAAACATTAAAAGAATATGTTAAAAGAAAAGAAAAGAAAAGGATTATGAGTCAAAGTACAAAATAACCATGATCTTTCTATACTCTTACTAACACCATCAATCACCATCATTGCAAAATAATGAAATTAGAACTTAGATCATTCTGTATTTTTGCATGGTATTACACAAAAGGAGTTAATTGAACCAAATTCTTACAATTTACTTTTCTCAATTTGGTATTTATGATTTTGTGATTTGCTTACCACTAGTTCCAATTATTCAATTAGCCATTATCTCTATTGTTTTCCAAGCTTACAAAGCATCTTGAGTTCCTCTCTTTCCATATCTTATTCATGATCTTAGGCTTACGATGTATACAAGGATGTTGCCTTTGGAATTCAACCATTTTAGGAATTCAACATCAATTAAATTGTAGTGTTATAAGTGACATAATTCCATAACTTTCCTTTATATGTTAAATGAATAGGAGCATCCAAAGAAAAGATGCTCTAGACTTTCAAGATTCTACTTGTACAATGTGCATAAACTAGAGAAGTTAAGGAAACTTAATTTGTACCTTCTTGGCAATCTTATCATTATTGCTATCCATATAATGAAAGAAACTTTAAGAAATAAGAACTTGTTAGATTACTCCATCCCATGCCATTTTCACCTCTTAGACTTAAGATTTCTCTGCAAGATTTATTATTAAGCTCCTTATTATAGTTTCACAACTAGTAGTAGCTATCTTCTCTTCCAAAATTAGGATTATAGTTGGGAATAACTTAAGCCAAGCCTACAAGGACTTCACCAATTAGTTAGAATACATAGTTGGAAGGTCTTGAATGCGAGCCAACATTGAGGAATTAATTAGTGAACTTATATTACTTTAAGTATCAAAGAATAATGATGCCTTTTCTCCATTGCCTATTCTACATCTGATGAAGCTCGCAAGAGTCCTGCTCAGCTTAAGCAATTGAGATATGAAGCAAGAATGTGAAGGCTTTGCTTTAATTTCCCATATACTTTTCCTTTTAAAGAAATAAGTTTGGACCCATCTAGTCTATAAGGATTCTTTGTCATTTAGCAATCTCCAAAGCCTCTTTGATAGTTATAGGTTGCATTATGTTTTAGTTGGAAACTTAGTATGTTTCTAGTTGTTAATTAGATGATTTGTGCATGTTTAGGTTTAGAATTGTGTTAGTGTGATTATGTGTTTTGTTTTTTAGTGTTATGTGGTTTAGAGCACGATATCGGGCTTTAATTTTGTGTATTTTAGGTGTTTGGATGAGTTTGTTAGTATTTGAGATCAGGTAAAGAAGACCAAAGAAGATTTGGAGAAAGCTCGGAGGAGGAGCCAAGGCCACAATCGTGACAGAAGTAACCCAACATAGGCCACGATCATGACTTATTAGCCACGATCGTGATAGAAGTCAAATTTTAACTATCACGATCACGACTCATTAGCCACAATCGTGACAGGAGAGATGACATACGCAAGGACTGCTTCTGAACTTAACTTTTCGAGGGTTATTTCGGACATTTGAGCCCGGGTAAAACCTAGTCTTTATCCTAAAAAGCCATAGGACTATAAAAGACAAAAGAATGACCTAATCTAGGAGAGCCTCCATTTGTTACATTTGGAAAGAACCAAGGAAGAGAGAGAAGAGGAGAGAAGAAGAAGGAGTTGTTGCTGCTGCTGACACTCCCAGTTCACTCTAAGGAAACTTCTTCATTTCATCTTGTTATTTCTTTCATTTGATGTATAAGATGGATATGATGATGATGAATTTGGGTTTAAGGATGTTCTAAACTCTTTTTGGGATTTGTTCTTGAATCAATGTTAATTTGATTGCTTTTGATGTTAATGTATTAGGTATTATGACTGTTTGTTGTATTTGCATGCTTCGGTAATAAATCGAGAGAGTGAAATAATAGCAAAATGATTAGGTTGGATAATGAGATTTAAACAATCTAATAGTTCTCACAAATAATCAAATAAGTAATTTATACGAAGAGAGATCTCATGTGAGAATCCGATTGTCTATTAAAGTGCTTAAGATCTAATTGGATGTGTGGGTTGTTTGCTAATTGAGAGTTTGCAAATTCCTTAATTCAATTTAATTAGGGTTTATGATTTAGGGTTAAGGATAAGAACTCGAGAGAGAATAATCCACCTTTGAAAAGGTCTAGGACCGATACCGAACTAACTCAAAAGTGATTAAGTTAGCATTAGATGATAGGATAAATCCTCTTCTCTCATTATTGCTTAATCTTCCCTACGTGAATTTTCAATTGTTAATTGGTTATGCTTAATTTTGATTTCTTTATGTTAATTTTACTATTTCAATTTCAATCAATCCATATTCAATTGCTTAATTTTCTGTTCATTTTGATTTTCATTTTAATTTCAAATTTAGGCCTTAGATAAATTAGGATTTGATTAGTTCACTAATTCCTCGTGGGATCTACACCTCATATACTACGCTTACATTCCATGCGCTTGTAAAATATTGAGGGTTTTATAAGATTAAAACTTGTTTAATAAGTTTTTGGTGTCATCTCTAGGAAATTAGTTTAGGACTTTTTGAATTCCTTTGTTTTAAGGAATTATTATCCTTTCTTGTGATTATGGTACCCAATCATAAGAAATTAAAAAAAAGGAAGTTTGGATGCAAAGTTGAAGACACATCAATGTGGACATCACAAAGCAACATGAGGAATCTAAAAAGTTAAATGCCAAAAAAAGATGAAAAGAACGATGATGGAGGAAATACATCATGGAGAGCCAAGGACTTATGGACTTTACGAGCCTAGGGTTTAATGCCTATTATCAAGGATTTTCACGATCACCAATGCAAGTGACATACAATTTGTTTAAAGGGATGTCGAAGGAACAATTTGGTCAGGGAAGTAATCATCCTTATTTGAATACTTACAATCCAGGTTGGTAGAACCACCTATATTTCTTTTGGTTTAACAATGCAAGAACTCAAATGGGAATTCAAAGCCCACCAAGATTTCAGCAAGATGAGTCTAATTTATGGCATTCAAAATTGGACAAGATCATGAACAAGACTATAAGTTTGGATGAGGCCCAGAAGAGGCTAGAAGGGAAGTTTGAAGGAGTAATGGAAGATTATGCCTCTTCTATTCACAACCTAGAGGTTCAAATGGGCCAACTTACCAGTACATTTTGTAAGAGAAGTGTGGAAAGCTTTCTGAGCAACACAGAAGTAAATATAATAGAGCAATTTAAGGCTATCACACTTAGGAGTAAGAAAGAGCTAAAATGAATAATGAGAAAAATAAGCTGAACCCCACCTTGTAGAAGACTAAGAGAAGAAGAATGAGGATGAAGAAAAGAATGAAGATCTTCCATACATTCCTCCTCCGCCTTATCTGCCGAAAATACCATTCCCATAAAGACTTCAAAAGAACGAACCATTCACAAGGCTCATGGAAAAGCTAAAGAAATGATAAAGTTACTTGTGTTTTATGGAAGTGTTGAAAAGTAGGCTTAAGTACGCGAAGTTTCTTAAAGACATATTATTTGTCAAGAGAACTTCGGACGATAATCAAATGGTAGCCATGACGGAAACCTCCAACTCCTTTATTACCAACCATATGTCCTCACAATTGATAGATCTAGGGAGTTTTACAATACCATGTGTAGTTGGTAATTTATAGATTTTAAAATGTTTATGTGACTTAGGTGCAACTATAAACCTTTGTCAATTTTTAGGAAATTGGGGCTAAGAGATGTAAAGCCAACATCTATGTGTATTCAGTTGGTAGATCAATTGATAAAGAAACTGTTTGGCGTGGTGGAGGGTATACTTGTAAAAGTGGACAAGTTTATGATGCCTGTGAATTTTGTCGTGCTAGACTTTGAAGAGGATAAAAATGTCCACTAATTCTTGATATACTATTTTTGACCACTAGAAAAGCTTTGTTAGATGTCCATGAAGACAATCTCATCCTTCGAATTGGAGATGAACGAGTGAAATTCAATATGAATAAGGTATTAAAGAATTTGAAAGAGAGTATCTCATTTATAAGAATTGATGAAGTCGAATCTTTAAAGGAGTGAAAAGAAGAAGAACAGATGACGGTGGAGATTGAGTTTGAAGAATATAAAGAAGTCTCTGTTCAAGAAGATGAAGAAGAAGAGAACGAAGAATAGAGGATACAGAACATAGAGGTTGAAGAAGATACGAAAGTCTTTGTTTATAAAGTGAAAGAAGAAGAGGAGACGGGGGTGAATGAGGAAGAATAAGAACAACTCAACCTTTTGCAGGACAAATTTATGGATTCAATAAAAGATTCAGAGAGTTTTGTTATTCCCTATTTTATTGACATTTTTTTAGTAAAAAGAACATTACTAAACTTAATTGGTTTTCTTAATTTTATCAATGTAACATCCCGTTTCCATACTAAGGATTAGAACCCTAGATTTTTGTAATTGAGAAAATAGTAATGAGAGATTAGAAAATTGCATTTCATGCTCATATATAATGTTAGCATACACACATGTGAATATTGATTTTTGCGTATTAAAATGGATTGTTCATGCACTCATTTGATATTTTCTGGGTATAAATGATTGTTTAATTCGATTATACTGTGAATTATGGATTGTGTGTTTTATGAATTGATTTAGAGAGTATCTGTATTGAATTAGAATTTTTGGGTGAAAATTTGAAAAAATTCTGAAAATTTAAAGGTATATTAGATTAGGAAAAATGCCAAGTGACAGAACAATTGATGAATAATTATATAACTAAATGTCAAATGGCATTAGAAATGTTAATATGTGACATTAAGATTTAATGACTTATGTCATTGAAAATTAGGAGACAATTAGAGTAGAAATTGGAGACAAATGGACTAGTTAATAAAAGACCAAGAAGAGACCTTGAGAGAGTGACATATGGCAAGACCAAGAAGAGACCTTGAGAGGGTGACATGTGGCAAGTGACAAGTGTCACTTGCCACACCAATTGTTTTAAAGCACGAAATTCACTAAGTGAAAGACCCACATTATGGTCTTTCACTTGTCCATTTACGAAACAAACTTCTTTTCTCCATCTTCTTCTTCATTTTCTTCATGTTTCTCTTCTTTACTCATGAAACTCACTCTTACCCTCACCATGCTGATTTTTGGTCCAGCTCTTTCACTTTATTTCTCCAAGATTTGTTGTCTTCTCCATTTTGTCACTAAAGACCTTCCACCTTAAAAAGTAACACTCACTGTATCTTTCTTATTCCATTTCAAAGGGCTGTGTTTTTAGTAGAGATGTAGATTAAAGTCTTACGAATCCAATAATTCAAGAATCAGGTCATTTGGGGGTCTAGGGAAGAAGTTATGACCAAAAGAATCAAATATGTTTTTGTCCTCAATCGTCTTACTTCACTTCGTCTTACTTTTGCTTCGTCTCACTTTCGCTTCGTCTTACTTTTGTATCATCTTACTTTCACTTCGTCTTATTTTCCTTTCGTCTTACTTTTGCTTTGTCTTAGATAAACAGTAACTAAGACGATAGCATGAACAGTAACTTCGTCTCACTTTCCTTTCGTCTTAGATAAATAGTAACTAAGACGATAGCATGAACAATAACTTCGTCTCACTTTCCTTTCGTCTTACTTTTGCTTCGTCTTAGATAAATAGTAACTAAGATGATAGCATGAATAGTAACTTCGACTTACTTTTGCTTCGTCTTAGATAAACAGTAACTAAGATGATAGCATGAACAGTAACTTCGTCTCACTTTCCTTTCGTCTTACTTTTGCTCCCAGAGCATCTCCACTTATAAAGATCATAACTTTTGACTCCGAGGTCTAAAATTTTCATATTAAATACTGTTGGAAAGAACAAGGAAAGATCTACAACTCTCAAGAAGGCAACTTTGCCAAAATCTATCTAGATTAAATCCAGATTTTCAAACTTTCAATATTTTACGTCTAAATCGTCTTCTACCTAAAGTATCTCTTCCATTACAACTCCAAAAATCACCTTTACAACACCTAATCAATAAAATCTTTCGAATCATTATACTAACACTATAATCAAATTTCTCATCCCCAATAACACAGTATTTATGAACAAGTACGAAAATGCCATTTTCCATGCAGATGACAATAGCTCATCAAATTTCTTTTATAAATCCCCAACTCTGAGGGATTTGTTCACTACAAAATCTTCAAGCCCTAAACTCCACACGATTTACGTACTTCACTGAGTACAATAACTAGCTTCTGGTTTTTCCTTAGGGTAGAGGACACAAATGGTAAAGTGGCTTGGTGAAGGAAAGCAGAAACATAGAAATCTCTTAGAAGGTGTTTGATGGAAAACTCTGGGTATGGGAAGAAAATTGAAAAGAAGATGGTAATGAAGAAGGAACTTAGACATATCACTTCACCTTTCAAATCTTAGAGAACAGTAACCTACTTCTAGCAAAAGTACAAAAAGCCTAAGTGACATTTGTCATTTTCTTAATGACTAAACTCTAACTTAGTTTCTTTTGAAACTAACTCCATTTAGCTCTCCTCTTTCCAATA
>JANKOD010000002.1:17034923-17052394 GCA_026284645.1 Erythroxylum acuminatum | reverse complement strand
AAAATCTCTTATCCACCAAAAACACCCTAGCAAATCATGAATCTATCCACTTTTATCATTCTCTACTTTACTCTTGTCTATAAATTCTTGGTTCAAGAACTTTCATTTATTTGTTCTTAACTCGTGACTAATCACCAAAATTTCTCATTCAATAGTTCTAATCTTTCACAAAAAGTTCAGGGTCCAACATATTGACACGTCGTAAGGTCATCCTGTTAACAAGATCCGATCATTGTTAGGACTAAATTGCCTTGCCTTCAGCATGCCAAGTAGTTGAAGGAAGACAAATTGATGCAAAATGCTCTGGACAAAGTTTCGGTAATTTTTAAACTTATTTAATTTTTCCTTATTTAAAGACTAATTTCACTGTTTCTTGTTGTTCACAGATGAAGCTCAATATCGTCGATATCGATAACCCTGAAGTTTCAAGCTGTGTGACTTCATTGTTGAAACAAATGGTCAAAGGTCATTGTTATCGACTATTTAAATACTATAAATTTTTTCTTTTTGATGAGGAGGTAAGGAGACATTTTCTCAAACGGATGTCTCCAGAAAATTGAAGCTAAATGTGTGATTATTGGGTCTCTGCCAATATAAAGGTTTGACTTCTTTCTCTTCACATTTAGCTTCCATTAACCTTGTTTCACAATTTAATGACTATTTCTTTTCTTTATTTAGGAAAAGTGTGAGAAAGTCAAGATTAATAGAGGAAAAATGAAAACTCCTTATAACCAAGGCTCTAAATCATTTGTTGTTATATGAAAAGAATATGTAAGTTCTTTATTTAGAGGTTATAATTATATTAGTAAACACAATAGTATTTATTGTATTTTCAATTAATTTTTCATAAAACAGAGTGAGAAGGAACTATATGGACAAGAGTGTGATAAGATCACACTATCTACACTCACTCACTATAAGGAAGGTCAATGGTGGATATTAGAAGAAGCGCAAAATAACTATGTAAGTATAAAAATATGTTTAAATCTTAAGTTTATTTATTTATGTAGTACTAACTAATAATATTTGAATTCAATATTGATTTTTTAAACTTTATAATAAGATGCAGGAGTTGTTGCAAAGATCATTGGTTGATAGAAATAAGCTAAATATAGGTGACATTTGCAACAACGTGCTTGGTACATGATCTGGTTACATCAAAGGTCTTGGATTTGGTCCTAAGCCAACTACTTCATCGTCATCAAAACCAGCATATGTTGCCTATCTTCAAGAGGAGAACTAATTACTTAAGGCTAAATTACAATGAAATGAAGAAAAGTTAGAATGTAATGAACAAAAGTTAGACTGTACTGAACGAAAGGTAACCAAGCTTGAAAAGATGGTTAAACTAATACTTGGCCTAAGTTATATAAGTAGTAGTGATGATGAAAATGAGTCTTAGTTTGTACATAAATTGTAATTAGCATTTAATTATATTTTATTTTTATATAAAATGCTTCTATTTTCTAATTATTTTTAATTATATTTTCTTTTAATAAATTATAAAACAAAAAATCTAAATATTACAAACAATTACATGGATTAAAACTGTTACCAATAATTAAAATTAGCATAATAATAATTTTTATTAAAAAATAAAAAAAAAACGTAGTTAAAAAGATTTGGCTATAGTTCTAAAATCGTCACCAAAATTTTTTAGCTACGTTTATAAAAACTTCGTCAATAACTTTTAGCTACATTTTAAAAAACGTAGCTAAAAAGTATTTGCTACGAGTATTTAATTGTCACCACTAGTTTTGGGCTTCGATTAAAGATTCGTCGCCAAATACTGTTATCAACATTTACGATAACGTAGCTAATAACATTTAGCTACGAAACCAAGGCGTACCAAAATAGTATTGGCGACGATTTGATTTATCCTCGCCTATATCTTTTCGCTACGTATTCATCTCGTAGCTAAATTTAATTTGGAACCATTTAGTAAAAATGTCACCTATAATTAATATTTTGCTGCAAGATTTTACAACAATTTGAGCGATGAATTGATATCGTCGCGAAATATTATTGGTGACGAATTTAGATCTTTTAGTGATGAAAATTTTGGTCACCAAATGCCCCTCCTGTTGCAGTACTACAAGGAGAGTAAAAAGGGGGCTACATACAAAAGATCAAAAGAGCTTTTAAGAGAAGCATGCTTTATTCTGCAGTTCATTACAACACCCATAAGCATCTTAGCTCTGTGTAAAAATGGAGTAGGAGGCAACGACTCTTCAACTCGATAATGCATTATCAGAGAGGTGGGACGAATTCCAATTGGAGGAAGGTGACCTTGACGGAGAGGAATTGCAAAGCTACAGACAATAACATTTAATAAATTTCTTAGCTAATTAGAATGCACAACTAGTAAAAGGGTGCTAGAGTAGAACTTTTTAGTGGAGCATTGGTGTGATACTGATCATAAGTTAGGGTTGAAATTAAACGTACGTTCTTGAAATGTTAGAAATTATTTAATTTTAAATTAATTTTTATTAAAAATGTTAAGATTTGAATTAAACCTTTGTACTTTTCCATAACGAAACACATTAACTAAACTGGATGACCTCTCGTTTATAATGAGTAGATGCATGTCTGTTCATTATTGAAATATAGATTTAGAAGATGGATACAATTACATGAATTATGAAAAATTGAAGCGTTAACTTCAACCCTATTATAAATTCACATATCCCTTAATCGTATTAGATATATAGTCATCATTTGACTTGGACGACGAGTGCCAATAAATGAGCAAAGCACAGCTAGCACAATACACGATCAGCTGTTGGCTGGATTGTAATATTGTAAATAACTGAGCTTTACATATGATCAATCAGTTATACCGATTGAGCACATAGTAATACATTATTGCGAATAACTTTCTAAAGTTGCATTAATTCTTATAACATATAGAAAACAGATCTTCTGTTGATTCACAAATTTGTTTTTTTTTAACAGTTAATAATGTCAAAAGGCAAGGTACTGACATATGAGGATAAAAAGTATATTTTCCAGTTGTTTGATGGGAATTTAAATATTATTTAATATTATCATGCATTTAATTTACGAAATGTATTTGGTTAGGAAGCTGTAAATATTTATAACTTCTCATGTTAGAATCGCCTTTTTATTTTATCATAAAAGACACAAACATAAATTTTAATTCGAACACTGGAAGGTAAATGTCCATGAGCATAAATACTTCGAAATTAACCAAACAGATACAGGAACTACTTTTTAAGTTAGGAAAGCTTCAGCTTAAACCCTAGGACTAAGCTAAAAAGCCTCATCTTATGTCCAATTTATCTTTTTGGAAACTCCAGTTAAACAATTAGGAAAACTTACAAAAAAAAAAAAGAAAAGAAAAAGAAAGCTTATCTTGTATATAGCTCTTTGTACTCTTTGACATAATCCCTATCACTTGCTCTACCTTTTTAATATCACTAGTTTCATGCATGCGATACTGTATGCTAACAACACACAACATATAGATTTAAAAACATTATCTTAATAATTATAGTTAAACTTTTATTTGCATTGTAGAATTAAATTATATCAAGAATTTTTACAATTATACTAAAATATAAGTGAAATTCTAACATAATTGATTATATGAAAAGAACCCTAATGTGTAAGAATCTTTCAAATTTAACCCTCAATAGACAGAACCCTCAACGAGATTAATGGTTGATTAGTGATAACGTGACTCTATTTTTAATTTTATACTTTCTGTTCCATGTGAAACTGTGAGTTCCATTCATTTAAATTATTCTTAATTTTTAATTAACCCTAATATCAAACTAACCCTAAATAACCCTAAAATTAGGTATATAACCCCAAAATTCATAATTCATTTGACTTTCCCCTCACATAATATTAAATCCTTAAAATTCATTCTCTTTGTGGCATTCCCAAACTAAATTGATTTATGTATGGGTCAGACGTTAATGTCACCAAGGTTTAGCTTGTTCCTCATCTAAATTGGAGGTGGTAGGAGTTAGAAGTTAGAAGGCTAAAGTGTATGACATGCTTCATATGATGGTGAGAATGAATTCAAGGAGGATTCTAGGTTTAATCAATAATAAGGAGCTTTTGGTTGTTGATGACGAAGAGAGGTCGGAAAATAATGCTAAAAATAATGATTTTGATAATGTGTTGACACTTTATAGTAGAGGTAGCTAAGTTTTGCATTTCATATAGGAAACACAAAGGATCTTTGTGACTATAACAAATTTGGGGTGGTTCAGTACCAAAAAAATGTTTTAGAGGTTCCTATGAAAATGGTGACTCTAATGATGCAACCAACCAAAAGAAGAGTACTAAGAAAATGGCTCGGGAGGTTCCTATAAAAATGGTGACTCCAATGGTGCAACCAAGGAGAAGAAGGGTTAGTTGGTTAAAAGAGTAAAGGCACGAAGAACAGTAGTGATAATCTTAAGGAGTTAAAGACCTTGAAGAAATTCTCGAAGAATAGCCTGCATGACTATTGAGCAAGTTTTACTTCTATGAAATCTTCAATGTTCCGTAAGCACATGGGTCGTAAGTGTAGTAGTTGACGTGTTAGCCCCCCAGGAATTAGTGAACCAATTGAATCCTAATGTTATCTATGGTTATAAAAAATGTGATAAAAAATGAAAATAAAAAGTAAACAACAATTTAAACAATTGAATATGATTTGATTAAAAATGAAATTCCCAAATTAATGCAAGAAAATCAAAATAGAGCACAAATACTTAACAATCTAGAAATGGCATAAGATAAGATCAAACAATTATAAGAAGAGAAGATTCATTCTATCATCAATTGTTACCTTAATTACTTTTGATTTAATTGGTATCGATCCTAAAATTTTCAAAGGTCGATTATTCTCTCTCGAGACATAATCATTAAACCCTAAATCATAATACCTAATTGAATTTGAATTTCTAATTTTGCAATTTCTCAATTAACAAAACAACCCATGTTCTAATTAGTTCTTAAGCAATCTAATAGACAGTCGGGATCTCACATAAGATCTCTCCTCGTGTAATTATCGATTTGATGTTTATGTGATCTATTATATTGTTAATTCTCATTACCCAACCTAATCATATTACTACCATTTCAATCTCTCAACATGTTACCAAAGTATGCAAAAATCAAAAATCAAAATACCCAAACACATTAAAATAAAAAGCAATTAAATCACAATTGATTCAAGAATTAATCCCAAATGAAGCTAGAACATCCTTAACAAAATATTCATCATCCTCAAATCTAAAATATACATTAGATAAAGTGAATAATAAGATGAATAGAAAAATTAACTTGGAAAGGAATGGCTAGAGTGGTTGACAACAGCTCCTCCTCTTCTTGTCTCCTTCTTCTCTCTTCCTTGGTTCTTTCTTTAAATGGTAAGATGGAGGCTTCGCTCATTACGGTCATCTTTTTTCCTTCTATATTTCTTTTGTCTTTTAAGGTAAAAACTAGGTTTTACCCAGGCCACAAAGTCCAAAACGACCCTTTAAAAATGAAAATGGAAGCAGATGTCTGTGTCGCATATGTCACAATCGTGACCTTGACTGGATCACTTCTGTCATGATCGTGACAGGGATGTCACAGTCGTGACCCTTGCTCTTGCTCCAATCTTTCTTCAACTTCTTTCGATATTTTTTATCTGATCTCAAACACTAACAAACACATCAAAATACCTCAAGCATACAAAATTGAAGTCCAATAACATGCTCTAAACCATATAACACTCAAAAACATAAACACATAATCATATTACACAATTCTAAACCTAAACATGCACAATTCATCTAATCAATACCTAAAAACACACTAAAACACCGACTAAAGTATAATGTAAACTACAACTATTAGTGACATTATTCACTTCGATTAGGAATTTAGGGGACATATTTAAATTTAGGATTAATTAAAGTTAATATAATATTAGAGATAATTAGAGATTAAAAAACATCAATGCGTGGAGATCCATAATGCCACATGGATTGCCTATGATATTATAAATCCCATATAAAGAATAAAAATAAAAGAAGTATCTTGTTAGTATTAACAGGGCACTTAGTTAACAAGCTCTTAACTTAGTTAAAGGTTTTGTCTTTTGACAGTTAACTTTTGATGGTTTTGAAATGTGGATTTTTTCACACTAAAAATGTTACAATTTAACCAATATTTTGATATAAATGTTAGGTTTAAAAGGGAACTTTTGCTATATATCCTATTACTAATAGAATCCTTAACCCCATCACAAGTTAATTAAATATCACATTAGTAACTACATGACTTTTTTTAAATTTTTATCTTTATAGTGCTATTGTGGAGCAAATGTGATGTAATGGATCTCACTCCAAAAAACAAACCTAAGAAGAAAGTAAACTTTCCAAGATTTCAATAATCATTACGTAAGTACTTTTTCTTTCCTTATCGTTTTGTTTCTTTTCTAGTTATATGGCACTATCATTAAATGAAAGAAAAAATAAAATGAAGGTTTTACAGCATTGGAAGATGAAAATGAACTTAACCAAAATACTTCCATAGATATGTCACCTGTCTATAAGTGTTTCCCTTAATTACCATCAAATTGTCTTCCAACTTCAACCACTATTTATATTGGTGGACAAGTAAATTATATGATTAAGTCTCATAATATGTTTGCTAAGTTGAAATCATAATAAAATTTGTAGTTAGATAATCAAATTTAGTGATGAATTTTCTATAAGAGAGTAAAAGAAAGTAAAACCAGGGACAAAAAAAACATTAGGAATTGAACAGTAACTAACGTTGATTGTAAACTATATGGAGTACTTATCAATGTTGAGTTTATACTTCCATAGAAAGAATTTATTGCTTCCTAAGATTTTTGAAAATATTAACCCACCATTAATACTATAATTCTAATTTTATTGAGATCGAGAGAAAGAGAAAAGGAGGGAAGCCACAATAGGGGTTTAATTCAACTTAAGGATTTCATCTATATTAATTGGTGATTTTGAAGAAGGGGTTTTCAATAGTTAGATTAGAGAAGATATGATGATAAAAAAATTGTTGAATAGCCAAGTGGTAGAGTTGAATTTTAGAGTGAAACTCACCAATATTATAACAGCGCCATGTTGACACTAGTAGGTCTCACACAAAGGAAAAATTATAAAAAATCATGTCAATATTAACGTGACATCTAATTGATAGAATCTATACATAATAATTTCATTAGTTAGGAGTGTAATTAAGATATTTTTTGAAACATTAATATTTTTTGTACACTTCAAAATATTAGTTTGATTTGTATTTTGGTACAAATAGTAATTTCATTATTTAGGAGTTTAATTAAGATACTTTTGAAACATTAATATTTTTTAGTACACTTCAAAATATTAGTTTGATTTGTATTTAGTGCAAATATTAACATTCAAAGAGACTTTGGTCTAATCCTAAATCAAGATTTGTTTTATAATAGTTATGAAATTAAACTCTATTTAGTAGAAAATGATATGTAAGATAACATTAATATAAAATAGATCGGTAATTTGTGATCATTCCAAATTAAGCTTTTCTTACCAGTTTACTCGTGTATAGTTTGATTAGCGTAGAAAGGTCAACGTTTTACTCAGAGACATATGTGGGACAAAGAATATAAAGAACTAAAAAAGGCATCTCATTGGCCATCTCGTTAGTATAGAGGATAATTCCTTCTACTGGCAACTAGTATACTACGCCTGTTTACAGGTTCTACAATTACAGCATAAAAGCTAGAAAGAGAACCAACCCAACCATGCTAATTCTACTTACTATTCTCTTCATTTTCTACATCCATCTCTGTCTAGTCGCTTGACACTTGTGAAGTTATTGTTCGACATTGCCATGGTAGAGGCTCGACAGGTACAACTTTCTGGGTTGGGGTCAGAATCTCAATACTTCCGTAAGCAAGCTTGTTTACTGACCACTATCTTTTTCCATATTATGTCTTGGAGTTATTGAGCATTGTAACAATGTTTTATTCTTAATTGCAAGTTTCAGAATCGGAAGATAGAAGCCTAATAAAGCACACAAACATGACCAACCAGCCAACAAGCAGCTCGAAAAACATGGTTAAGTGGTGGCTCCTAGTGGCTCTCTTTGCATTCTTTATTCTTGCTGGCCAGTCAGCTGCCACACTCTTGGGAAGACTCTATTTCGACAAAGGTGGAAAGAGCAAATGGATGGGAGCTTTCGTGCAAACTTGTGGCTTCCCAATTCTCATTCCACTCTACTTCTTTTCACTGGACAAGAAAAGCAGTACTACAACAACCAATGTCAATACAAACTCCCCATCTATTCCGGTTCTTGCTCTAGTTTACCTCACTTTTGGCGTATTTGTAACGTTGTATTGTATACTTTTTGCACTTGGGCTCGCGTTCCTCCCGGTGTCTACCTATTCTCTGCTATGCGCGTCTCAACTAGGCTTTAATGCTCTTTTCTCTTATTTCATCAACTCACAGAAGTTCACTCCATACATAATCAATTCATTGTTCCTTCTCACCCTCTCTGCGGTCCTCCTGGTCTTTGAAGGCAGCGATGCCGCAACAGCAGCAAAGATTTCTAACGGGAAATATGTTATCGGGTTTATATGCACCATTGGTGCGTGTTCATTGTATGGATTGGCACTTTCTCTGACGCAATACTCATTCAGGAGGATTTTGAAAGTTGAAACTTTTAAATCTGTTCTTAATATGATATTCTTTCCATCACTGGTTTCATCTTCTGCTATGGCTGTGGGGCTTTTTGCTAGTGGGGAATGGAAGAGTTTAGGGAAAGAGATGGAGAGTTTTGCGTTGGGGAAGGCTTCCTATACGTTGACATTGATTGGGACTGCTGTTTCATGGCAAGTTTTCTCTATTGGTTCTGTTGGCTTGATTTTCAAGGTTTCTGCTCTTTTCTCCAATGTCATTGCTACTGTGGGTTTGCCAGTAGTTCCTGTCCTGGCAGTGTTTGTTTTCCACGAAAAGATGGACGGTAACAAGGTGGTGGCTACGATTTTGGCTCTTTGGGGTTTTGTTTCTTATGCTTATCAGCATTATCATGGTGGTTCTGAACCCAAGGCTGATGAGAAAAGCAGTGTTAATAATGAAGGAGTTTCTAAATCTTTGGAGGTTAGTGTATGATCGATGATCTCCAAGAGATCAAGTTTGAGGTTCATGTTTCATTATTCAATTTTATGGATTGCAAATGCAATGAAGAGAGATGCTGTCTAGCAACTAGCTAGCTTGTGACTGATTCTTCCATATAATTATTTTATTTGGGAAGACAGAAGTAAAATGAATTATATTTATGGATATTATGTTGTAAGCTACAAATTTAAGTTTTCTAATTTTCCTTGGCTGTGACGTAGGGACAGAATGAGAAATGTTTCTTCTACCGGTGTCACGTACCACGTTTGTGTCGTTATATATATATATATTTGAAAAACTGTGTCGTTATATATTGAAAGAAAAAGCTTTAATGAACAAAACCAATGTTATATTTGCATTTCCTTACGGAATTGCAAAAAATATGACTTCCGACCAAAAGGACTCCTACTCCACTTCCAATAAATTCTAGTTTTAATGCTATACATAATACAACAACAATACTAACTAACTCCGTAAAGTCCCACTGATACGTAAAGTATGAAAAAATTTAGTAATACGCATACTTATTTTTAATTGGTATATATATGTAAAAGAGAAAGAATGCCTTTAAACAATTATATCACTAAATTACAAACAACTAATTGGTTGTAAGACATAAACTAGCAATCTCCCACTTGTTCTAAGCTAACCATTTAACCATCTTCAACCATATTCTCATTACGTGGTTTGTTACTAAAAACATAATTAGAATAAAAAAAGATGGTTTGGAGATTTTGATCCAATTTACGTAATTTGTATGGAGAATATGGAGGATAGGGAGCATTTATTTTTTCAATGTAGATATTCAAAAGCAGTATGGAGTCGAGTACCGTACAAGTTAGGAGAGTATTACCAGAGTTACGAATGGGTTAGGGTTTTGACTTGGATCATTGCAAAAATTAAACAACTGAAGCAAAATGTAGGGATTCTAAAATCTACTTTTACCACCACCATTTATTCCATTTTGAAAGACAGGAATTCCAGAATCTACAAAGGAAAAGACATTGAGAAGCAGTATCTCGCTGAAACCAACCTCAACTAGATAAGAGAGATCATGATAGACAAATCAACAAACAATCAACTTACTCCAGATCTGAAAATGAGATGGAACCTATAGAACGTGCTGTTTGTA
The DNA here is from genome assembly GCA_026284645.1 of Erythroxylum acuminatum. Classification (NCBI taxonomy): domain Eukaryota; kingdom Viridiplantae; phylum Streptophyta; class Magnoliopsida; order Malpighiales; family Erythroxylaceae; genus Erythroxylum; species Erythroxylum acuminatum. The sequence goes on along the minus strand of JANKOD010000002.1, from coordinate 17,042,113 downwards.
AGTTCTTGTTCTTGTTTTTATTGAATCTTTTTTATTCTTGTTTTTATTGAATCTTTCTTGTAATTGTACCTTCTTGTAATTTTGTAATAGCTTTGCTATAGTTTTTTTCTTTTTTATCACCATCTATATCAAGTAACGGTATAATTGGTAGAATAAAATTATCTACTGTTATGTGATTTGATACATTGCAGGTAGTAACGTTGATAAGTTAGGTTAGGTGAAAATACGGAAAGAGAGGGATTCAAACCCTAGGTAAACAAAAGCCTACATAGCAGTTCCAATACTACGCCTTGAACCACTCGACCATCTCTCCTACATAATGATTATGGCCGAGAAACTGAATGAATCGCGAGTCATTCATATTCAATTGTTAGATAGGTATAGTCCGTACAATTCATTCTAATTATAAAACTAATTATAAAAAAGGAAACTTTTAATCAAATAAAGACCTTTCCTTCAGGACTAAGGGATAAAGATATTTTTTTATGAGTGGAGTTCATTTTTATGTTATTTCATACTGTAGAATTACTTTTTGATGGGATCGTTTTCTCATTTTCTCACAGGAGGTAATTAAAAAAACTATAAAATGAATTGCTACCTATACCTATGCCTAGATCCCGTATAACTAGAAATTTTATTAATAAGACCTTTTCAATTCTAGTCAATATCTTATTACGAATAATTCTGACAACTTCGGGAGAAAAAGAAGCATTTACCTATTATAGAGATGGTGTGATTTGATTTTTTTTTAATTTCCCGCTTCAAGTCTTAGAAGAAAAACGTAGTAATCGGGATAGAAAGATTTGAAATAACTCTACACTCGATGAATATCTTGCGATTATTAGGACAGTAGTTTACTGAGAGAATTCTATAAGATTCTTTATAGTGAACACTTGCTTAAATTTTAGAACTTTCATCTTAATTATCATTATAATTAAAAGAAAACGCCTAAATATATACTATATATTTAATGAGACCTTAACTCCTTTTGCATACATAATGGCTATTGTTTTATAGTATATTATTTTCTAGATAATGTAAGGAACCATAACAATTTCATTAAAGAACATCTTGATCCAAATAATCATTTCCGCTAAATAAAAAAATTATGGCTTAATTAGCAATTAATGCTATATTAGAACCTTTCCAATCTCAAAGTAATATTGTTCCAAGTAAATATACCTTAACTAGGACTTACTTCTAAACTTAATGTCAATATAACCTTGAACTCAAATATTAACTCATATCTAGAATAATAGATATCTTTAACACTTCAAAAGTATCATATATCTCAAATAATAAATAGATTTAGTACATTATCTATGTATTTTGACTAGAATAGGAAAATGAATTTTTTATTTAGCTCTATAGATCTAATTCCTATAATTAAGTTATGACCTCTTTATATCCAGCTAAAGTCGTTCTTAGACTATCATATTTTCAAATTTTGAATATGTTAATGATTTTTCTCTATGAGTAATGTCTTTACATACACTTACTGAAGAGGACTACTATACTCCACTAGCCTTCTTGTAATCCACTATCATCTCCGAAACAAACTCTTTGAATTCACCGTAAAAGCGAATCTTTCAATTTCTTATAACCTTTCGATTATATGTATCCATAAAGGCATTAGTTCTATTTATATGTATTGTCATGAGATTCAAACTTCTCAAATTTTATATTATTATTATTTTAAGAACTATTCTCATATAAGTGTTCATTGAAACAAATATAAGGTTTAATGAGGTATGTAACATTATATCCAACTTTTTAGATATTTCATAACTTTCAATTGTCCAATTAGTTCTAAATTGTTTGGATAATATATGATTCAACTTAGTATTACATCCCAAAATTAATAACGTTGACTCTTTTAAGTTCTTATTATTCCATATCTTATATGAAATCATTCTAATTGATTTAACTGGAACAATAGAAGGCAAATTATTATGCTAGGCATAGCTATAAATAAATAAACATTTCATAATGTAATTTATCATATTGCATTTTCCTCCTTCCAAAAATTCATACTATTATGAAATTTAGTTATAAAGGCACCTTATTCCCTATAGATAACAAAGCAAAATTTAAATATCACCACTTCGATCTCATCAAAATGCTTCACTATTCTCAATGTTTAATTTGTACTTATTTTTAAACACTTTGAACTTTTTAAAACTTAATTTTTTATTTCATTAAATACATGTAACTATATCATAAAAAGTCATTTGTAAATCTAATGAAATACAAGTATAATCCTTTTATGAACTGTTATTACATCTAATACATCACATGTATAAAATTTAACAATTCAATACCATCATCATCCTTTCAACAAAGGTTGATTTGGTTATTCTTTATTAATAACAATTTCCACAAGTTACATACTATTCATAATAAAAAGGATACATTTATATCCTAATATAGAACTTTATGATTCTTATTATTTCAATTTAACCTATATGGAAAAAAAGGATAGTCTTAGTTATCTTATTTTATATTCTTACCAATTATGTTAAGTTTAAATTCCTTATTGATCTCACACATTCAAAATATTTGTATAAGTTTGAATCAACTAATTTCACTTAAAATTTTATTTCTTACTACGCCTTAAGCATTGCGGTAATGTGGAATCCAAATTTAGTATAAAATATTTAAAAACATGAATTAGAAATACATATATATCTCTATTATATCTTATATTTGCAAAAGAAATCATGCAATTAAATTTTCTTCAAAAGACAACTCATACTGTAGAATATGCCTTTAATAATAGTCCATATTTATGCTTTTAGTAGGCTAAATTGATTGAAACAATTTCATTAAGGCAGTATACCTTTTAACTCTACTTCATTCAACCTCTTGCATTATATTATCAAGGTATTGATATCCATCTTACATGTTTTCATGTATATGATAGTGATAAATCTCCAAACCTTTGTTGTAACACCGGATTTTTCGAGCCTTTTGTGTTGTTCTGTATTTGGAGATACTATTGTATATTGATGTATACATGGTTTTATATGAGTTTAAATATGTAATTGAATCCTTTTGGTACATATTCTAGTGATGTATAACATTATATGCCCTACATGAACTTAGGGCTCATCGGTATGCGAAATCTTGGAAATTTTCGACACATAAGCTTTTAAGTGTGTAAAACCGAGTCCATCGGATGGATAAGACCATGTTGGTTAAATTAAATGTGTTCTAATGCCTTAGAGGTGATTAGACATGATTTATAGACTTATTAGACACTTAGAAAACTAAATTGGAGAAGTTGGTGTACATATGGACTTAATTGCAAAATTTGTAAAAGTTAAGGCCTTAATTGTAATTTTTTAATTCTTTGAGGACCAATTTGTAATTTTATAAAGTTGAGGGGCCTAATTATAATTTTCAAAAGTCCAAGGACTAAAATGAAAATAAAATTTTTGGTCATTCCCAAAATTTGGACTTAATTGCAAATTTGGGAAAAGTTTGGAGGGTATAATGGTAATTTCACATAACTAAGGGCAAATTGGTAAATTCCTCTTGTTTGGTCAAAGAAGAGTCAAATTCTAGACTCTTCTACATGTGGTGGCCGTGCAACCCATTAAATGGGCATTTAAAACACTTAGTTTTTATTGAAAGAAAGAAGAAGAAAGGAGAAGAGGATTTTCGGCCATCACCCAAAATTCCATCATTTTTTTGACTTTTCAACCCAAACCAAAGTGTTCCAAGCTAATTTGGGGTCAAGGAACTCAAATCTATCATTATATTTGAGAAATTCTCAAGGAATTTGAAGATATCACTAAAGGAAAGTATAGGTAAATTTTGTCTTATCTCTCTCTACATTAAGATTTTGAGTTTGGTGTTAAGATATGTTTTTCTCCATGCTTGATTATAAATATATATATAAGTATTATCAATCCTTTTCTAGTGGGCTTATATATATAATTTTGTAACTTAGGTCATTTTGATCCCTTACAACCTTTTCAGGGATCAAAGTGACCTGAGTTACAAAAGTATTAGAGATTAAACTTCACGACTACAAGGACTTTAAAAAATTAGTACATTAACCATCTTTCCTTTATAATTTTGGAGATGTTCTCTATCAATTGTCTAGCTTCCATAAAGAGTCTACACTGGAGGAATATTTGTTGGAAAAGTATTCTTTGATTCTTTCCTTCTTCCTGAAAATTTTGAAGTTCCTTTCTTGTCATATGTAATAAACTGTAGATGCTAGGTTGATCTTAACTACTTTGTAGTATATTTTGTTTGCCATTTTAAGGTTTTATATTTAGTGAATCAGTTCATTCTAGGAGCTGGTTTTTTTCCTAATCCTAAGTATACTCTACATTTTGTTCCATATGTTTGATGTATAATTTTAGTTTACCAGAAGATGATCTTATTTTTCCAGATGATAGTGGTAGAGTTTACAATCTAATGAAGTTATAGGAAACTTCATCCTATCCTTCGTCAGTAGTCTCCTTACAAGCCCCATACAAAGTATGAATGCATATGAGGGGTTAATATCACAATCCCATAATATAGTTCTTCAACTTACATTATTACTTGTCTCCCTTTGTAGGAAAATTCTATATGATTTTGTTCTCAATGTCTTCAAACCCACTGTAATCCATTGCACTTCATCCTGTTCAGTATTCTGACACATTGGCATGTTTCCCATCAAGATGTATACATTTATACTATTGTGATAGGCCAGTACCATTTATTATTTCTAATAAAACTAATAACCTTAACATCTAAGTTCAACACCAGCTTTAGGTTCTACAACTCCTCAACTTTGTACAAAGGTCCTTTTGGATGCCAATTGTCAAACTAGAACATTGTATTTTTCCCATTTCCAATCTTATGTATAATTAGATTCTGCATCCACTTTCTTGTGTTCAAGATTTTCTTAAGGTTCTAGGTCATATTCTTTTTTTTTTGACAATTTCTAGATATTACTCTTTTTGATGTAAATATGATGAATCTACTTTACCCACAGATCATCCTTCATACTACATAACCTCTATAGATTCTTGGCCTAACTTACTCTGTTTAGTAATCTTGCTAATTGTAGTCTCAAGCCCCCTTGTTCTTTTGGTTTGCATATTGTGTTCCAACTCACTATTGCCTTCTTGTTTCCATTACTTGATCCCTCCCATAGAAAGTTTCTAAGTTTTTTAATCTATTTTATCTATCTCCTTCATCACACTTTTCAGTAATGATATGTAGCTAATATAGTAGCTTACTAGGTTGCCCAATATTGTCCATACCAATTGTAATCTTCCTTCATAACTTAGAAACTTGTTACACCAATGGTTTCTTTTACCTTCAAAGGAATCCATCAGTGGTTTACATTCAGCAACAATGACTCATTTTTGTGAAATTGGTACCCCAAATACTTTATAAGGATGTTTCCTTAAAGCAACCCCTTCTTTATGGCTTCTGAAGTAACTTCACAGTTTGTGTTTAAGGATAGGTAAACAAACTCTTACTCAGATTGCTTTTTAGTCCTTACATAACTTTAAAGTCCTCCAATAATTGCATGAGGACTTTGATTGAATGCTTGCAACCCTAAAAAAAGTAACAAATCATCTGCAAAAGTTAGATGTGTTATTTTGTTACAGTTGCATATGTGATCATACTAAAAATCTGGGCAATTTTCCACACTTTTTGTAATAGTAATTAAGAGCATCTCTATGTATTACAAAAAAAAAAAAACAATGGGGATAAGGGGTCCCCTTACCTCAGTCCCATTTTGGCTCTTATCAGCTTGGTGGGTTCACCATCACCAAGAAGGCTAGAGAAGCTGTAGAGATACATATTTCAATCCACTTCCTAAATAAGGGAGGATAATCAACTTCATTTAAAATGTTAAAGAAATTCCAATTGATTGAATTATAAGCCTTTTCCATATCAATCTTTATAATTCAGTTCTTCATTTTGGTGTTAGTGTTGTAACTTTTAAGAATCTCCTCACATAACAAGATTTTTGTACCTATTGTTCTCCCTTTTGACGAAAGCATTTTGTGTTGGATCAACAATTTTCCCTATATTCTTTCTTAGTTTATTTTCCATTATCTTGGTAATGGTTTTGTAAAGTAGGTTGCAGTAGGAAATGGGCCTAAAATATTCCAACTTGGTGGCATTATATTTTTTAGGGATCATGCTTACAAAGGTTTGATTCCACTATTTCAAAAGGGTTCCTTTTATGAAGAATTCCTTTATTACTTTTATAACTTCCCCTCCTATGATATCCCAGATCTTTTAAAAGAATCTTCCATAATAGCCATCAAGGCTTGTAGATTTATCAGGATTCATTGAAAATACTTCTTTTATCTCTTGTCTAATAACTTCTTTAATAAGTTCAACCTTGTCCTCCTTTGAAATTCTCCTTATTCTCATCTTTATATCTTCTGGGATAGGCTCTACTTCATCTTTCGTCCCATATCATTTGCTAAAATGCATAAATGTTATTCTTTTCTTTTGTTCTTGATTATGAAGTTTCTATCCTACTTGATCTTCCAAGTACTACATATGATTCTTTTTTTCTCATAGCTCTTATTGAATTCATGAAGTACTTTGTGCATCTTTTCCTTTCTTTCATCCATTGCAATCTTGTTTTTTTTTTGGTCTCATTAGCTTGTTTATGTCTTCTAGTGAATATTTGTTTACTCTGTTTGTTTCCTCTTTTGTTACTTAATGATCTTCTAGTTTTACTAACATTCTCCTCTAACATATTTACAGTTCTTCTGATGCTTTTGCTATTACTCCTATTCAGGAATTATGAATTCCTTGCTTAGATCTTTTACCCTTTCTTTCACTGCTTTTAGCTTCATGTTTAGCTTGTATCCATTTGTTCCACTTATCTCCTTACTAATTTCTTCCTTTAAGATATTTTTAAACTATGAATTTTCCTTTAAATGCATTTTCCTATAGTGTTTAAGATCTGTCAACCTAGTTTACTTTGTTAGTTCTTATAATTCCCTATAGTTTTGCTTAGTCCAGCTTCTTTCTCCTCGTGTTTCATTTTTCTTGAGAGTACAAATATAATCCCCTATAACTGTCCAAGGGTGATTGTTTATATTGTTGATCCTCACTAGTTCCTCCCATAAAGTGTAACATCCCACCCCCGACGGGAAGGGTAGAATAGTAATTTGGCATAGGATGAGAGTGATTGGGTTTAATTAGGATTG
>JANKOD010000002.1:17023644-17034823 GCA_026284645.1 Erythroxylum acuminatum | reverse complement strand
TCATGTTTACTTAGAGTAAACTTGAAATGTTGCCTAGATTGATGAATAATGTCCTAATATGTTGGATGAAAAATGTGTTTAATTATGTCATAAAATGAGCAAGTTTGGATTAAAGGCATTAAATGCCTTAGAAAATGCAAAAAGGGAAGCTAATGTGTTGGTGTTTAAATATGGAATTTATGTTTAAGTAGTATTTTCATCGTATGTTGTTTTTATGTGTAAAGGCTTGGGAGCTGTGAATCGAGGAGCTCGTATTGGGGATTGTTAAGGTTAAAAGAGGGTATACCTTCCTTTGAGATGAGTTGGGGAACCATATTTCTCAAATGGGATTGGATCACTCTAAGACATGTATGATGACTTATATGTGAATTTTTGAACCTAGGTAACGGATGGTAGAATTGAATTTCAAATGGATGCTAACATGTGTATGTATTTAATAAATAACATTGTTTTGAACAACTATGCATTTAGATTACAAAAGATGGCTTTTATTTTATGAGAAAATGTTTTGAAATTTACTTATGCATAATCAAGTCATGTATGATGCATGTATTTGTTCTCTACTAGTTTAGAGTCGTGGCAAAGTTTTATTTCAGCGATTGGACCGATAAATAAAAGCATGGTGCCTTATTTGATTTTATACTAAATATTGGACATGATTTGTTTTGTGATTGGTGAGAAAACGATTGGCCAATCTTGTGCTGGGCACATCTGATTATGATTAAATGACCCCCGTACCCTTGACGCTGGTACATTAAAGTCGAGTCGCCGTATTGACACCTTTCTACGGGACTCGCAGGTGATTCCACACCTAAGGTCTGGATACCAACGAGGTCATCACCTAGGGTCATGACGCTCTTGTCGACTGTAGTCCGTCCTCACTACGGATGAAAGTCGAGCCAACACTGAGTATCGGTGGGTGTGCACATTAGTTTGGCTGACTAATGGTGGCACACATGCTTGTTTTGACTTATCCTACTATTAGTTTTTCTATCGAGAATTGATTGATACATATGATGTTTTCATACTTTTGTGTACTGGAACTGGGACCTATGTTCATTGGATAAGTGAGTTAATAGGCTAGGCCTATAGTTCCTAATCCAGTATACATTGAGTCATAGGCTAGGCTTATGTGTTTTCTGTATGTTATATATATTCCCTTAGTAGGTTATCTGCGTTGTCTTGAAATGAATCAATGCTAATTGTGATATATGCTTCTCTTGCTCACGGAGTACCTAGTGTACTCACCCCCTCCGCTTTCTAACCATGCAGGTTAATTTAGTGAGCTTGAAGCTCTGTGAAGACCGTGCGGCTTTTTAACCTTTTCGGGGTATTTCCGCACGTGGGTAGTCTCCTGTTTGTACTTTTGTTGTCTAGTGGCTAGTGAACTGTGTTTATGTAAATATGCTTTATGATTTTGCAAGTTAACTTTTGTTTGCTTTGTGTTTGTAAAAGATTTTATGTATGAACTTTTGATACTTGAGTTGAGATTGCCTGGAGATGAGATTGTCTTGAGTGGACTAGAGAGTCCTGAAGTTGTGGCTGGATGTGGATATAGAAGTGTGCTTGAAATCGTTTGCAGGTTTTTGGGATTTTTAAAATATAGCCGTTGTGCTGCCCAAATTTTTTAAAAAATAATTAAAAAAAGAAAGAGATATTCAGTAAGCCTTGTATAGTCGTATTAAGGATACTGTGAGTATCTTTAGCCCGAGTACGTGGCGGTTGCCATGGGCTCGATGTGGTACCGGGTCGTGACATTTGTCACCAAATCCTCAACAAGGATTACTAAGAATATTACATAATGGACATACAATTTTTTTTCTAACTTTGAGAGTTCTTCTAAAAACTAAACTATGTCTAAGAAATTTGGTTCACTAACTTTTAGTATCACATTAAACAAGGTAATGTTCTACTTAGAATCAAATATAAATGTAAGAAAAGTATATAATTGGTTATATGTCATGATAACCAAATAAGATTAGGACTATAATAATATATTTGGTTACACATAGTATTTTATTCAAAAAGATTATTCTAATCTCTCTTATGGGTTAGGATCTTATTGAAATTTAATTGATATTAAATTTAATGAAAAAATAAAGTAAATTTAAATTGGATAGATATCGACTTTATCAACACATCTTATAAGACTAATGGATCTCTTAAGTGATAATTCTTGTCAAAGCATATCTTATATATTATTCCTAGCATTTAAATTCATATGGTTATCCAAATCATAGAAGTTTAATTGATTAGGACATGTTATTATAAGACATATTTGGGTTAAAGTGATCTGAGTTTGCCTAACATGCCTAATAATAAATAGAACTCTAGTTTGTTCTTATAACAATGGAAAGCAATAATCGTATTCTCAATATGTACTTAATATTTTAAGTAGGGATTTAATTTTATTGGTCTCATTAAACACAAAAAGGATGTAAAAATATCATACATATAAAACATGCAATTCACATAAAATATATGAAAAATACATTTAAAACAAGAAATTTATGCACACAATATCAAATTATATGCATAAAAACAATTAAGTCTTGTTTGATTCTAGACATTGATCTTCATGATCTAAGATAATATTTCTAACTCCTTAAAAAATTAAATTAGAATGAACTCACTGATTTTTAAATGAATTAAATTCCTATTCTAAATAGAAATTTAATATGATTAGAAAAAAATTCAATTTTAATTGGAAACTATTTCTATTTATCTTAACTCCTTTAATTAATTGAAAAATAGTAAATTACTCTTCTTACTTATTATAATTTAGATAAACTCGTTTATAAAATTTAATAAGACATTATAATCTAAATAGAAAATCATTAATAATCTAATTAGAAATAACATTTTCTTAATTAGAAAGATGTTTTCTAATATTAAAGGAAAATGAATTTTAAAATTAAGTAAAAAACTTTTAAATTTAATTGAGAAAGTCCTTTTATTATTTATTTAGAGATTAGTTTCTCAATTAATAAAAAGATCATTCCTTAATAAATCATAAAACTATTTTCAAAGATATTATAGAAAACTTATTTTTCTTAATTAAATCACTTTTCCAAATTTATTGAAGAATAACACATTTTTATAATAAATTATGAACAATATTATTCAAATAAATGAAAATAATTCAAATTAAAAAGAAAAATAATTCTCTAAATAACTTAATAAATTTAATTTATTTCAATCAAATTGAAATAGATATTTTTAATTAAGAAACACATTTATTAATTATTTAAGAAAACACTTTTCATAAAATTATGGAGTTTAATGAATTATTTTCAATCAAGTTAAAATATAATTATAATAATAGAAAGAACAACTTTTGTAAAATTTATGTAAGGACTTAATTTAATTATTAATTTTAATCATATTAAAAATTAATTGATTTAATTTTTAAATTGACTTTAATTTAAAACTCATTTATGTTTAGAATTTAGGTTATGTTTGGACCAAACAATCCTAATCTAGTTCTAGGATTACTTTAATCATGTCACCAAATAGGCTTATTCCACCCTTAAAATATATTATTCATGTATCTAAGCAGTCATTATGGCCTTAAGATAACTTAACCTAATGTCTAAACACACACTTCATTATTTATAGTTTAATCATGTCACTAAATAGGCTTATTCCACCCTTAGAATATGATATTCTTGTACCTAAACACTTATTATGGCTTTAAGATAACTTAACCTAGTGCTTAAACACACACACTATTATTTCTAATTCATTCTAAAAACCTTAGACTTAAAATTAAACACTAGATTCTCCACCTATGGAGAGCACCATAACCGTTTATCACCACCTACCTTTAATTTGGTGCTATTGCCAATGCAATAGCCTTCAAGGTAGTCTCCAACACTCTCTTTTTATTCAATGTCATATGAAAAATGCTAAACAAACTACGTTTTTAGCCTTATGTTTAGTGCATTTTGCTTGATTATTTGAGAGATTTTATTTATTTTGGTACAAATTTTGTTTTTAGTTTGTGATTAGGTCTCAATTGCCTTCATGGTTCAAAAGGAGAAGAATTTTGGTTAAATCGAGACAAAAAGTGGAAGAATTGGGGCTATTTTGGAGGGACAGGCCATGTGATGAAGGGCATGTTTGTGTAAGTCATGTACACAAATGTGTGAGGGACATGTAAGTCCTTATGAGCATTTATGGTTTCAAAGATGTTGTTTTGCTAATTTGAAGGTGGACATGCCTATGTAAGTCATGTACACGGGATGACCACTACTCGTGTAAGCTTTTGGGAACATGTATATATGTGACTTTGAAGAGCTTTTGAGGAAAACAGTTATCCACACAATTGTGTAGCTAACTCTGTCCACCAAAAAAACCCTAATTATGCACTATAAAACGCAATTATGAAGGCTAATTAAAAGATCAAAAGTTAGAGTTAAAGCTAGTTAGAAAAGTTAGAGCTCTAAACACTCTTTAAACCTAGGATGGTGGAAATATGAAGATTACATCAAAGATCTAAGAGAGAACAATTTTTCATCAAAGTTTTAGGTGATTATATTAGAGAAAAGGGGATATACAATGGATTATCTTCTTTTTAATTATTCTTCTAAAGTTTGGTTTGGCTTTGTTTTCTATGTTTTTGTACTAAGTTTGTTTAGTGCCTAGGTAGGGTGAACCCTAAGTTGGGATGGACCTTATGATTTAATTATTTATTTAATACAATTTGATTGTTGGTTTATTGTGATTCAATTATGTGTTTTATGTCTTGAATCAATATTTCTGAAATATTATTTCAATGTATGATTTCATATGATTGAGAATAAAAAAATCTTTTTGTATAAATAGATCTACCATAATTAAAAGGAGTTCTATGAAAAACTATAGATAAGTTAACCTAAATCCACTAGATTAGTTTCAAATCTAATAGTGAAATTTATGAATCAAGTAATGTAATCTCAGGGGTTTAATAAGAAATATATTTGAATTAATCAACTAAGTATTAGTTGTTAATAATTTTGAGAAAGATATTAATATAGGATAGGAATTTTCACGGATGATCTTTAATTAAAGTGCATGATAAATTGTCAATACTTACCAAATCTTAAAGGGATGCATCACCTTAGTACTAATTATTTAATGTTGATTAATCTTAGTTTCATTTGTGTTCTTGTTTATCTTTTATGTTAGACTTTAGCAAATTTTTAATTAAATTATCATCTAGAGTTTATTACTAGTACTTGTAGTCCCTATAGGATCGATACTAGATGTTCACTAACACTATACTATAATTCGATAGGTGTACTTACCTGTAAGATCTATATGGCAGAGATCAATTATATCAAGTTTTTGGAACCATTGTTAGGGACTAGAATATTAAGAACACCTTTTTTTTAAAAAATATAGCAGTTATTTCTCGTTTTATTTCTTTTTTACTTTTTTATTTTTAATTTGTTAAATTATTTTGTTAAGTATTGTGTCTTATCACTTCTATAGGTTTTTGGGTTACTTTATGACCCAAGGAAATCTATCTTACTTTGTTGACGAAGATCTAAAATTTGAGAGGAACACTTATAGAAATTTTCGAAAGACCTTGATTGACTTTTTGTAAGTGTCAATTATGAAATAACCACAAGTGCACGATGTAGCTGTAGCTAGTACTGGTAAGTATGGTTCAATTCCATATAGGCAATGAATAGTAGAAGTTACCATTGTCCTATTATCTAATCTAATAATTTGGTTTTGATTTTTAATTAAAGAAAATAAAACTTAAGCAAATAAAATAAAATAGGCAGCAATAAAGAATTAAGAATTAAGAAATCAATGAGAAACTTACTGATATTAGGAATTAGTGCTTGGGTTTCGAATCCCCCTAAATACCCTTAATTGATTGATATTTTATTATGTAATTTATTACACCGTGGAGATTCCTATGGTATGTTAATAGCTCACTCTTGAGTCTAATAATAACTAATCCTAAGGTTATCAACCAAATTACTCAGGTTAAAGTTTATAAAATTGCTTTATCATTTCATGAATCCTACTATTACATTTGACCTTAATCTAGAGGATTTATGTTATCCTATCTCTAGGGTTGTAATCAACTCGTTCCAATTATGGTAAATCTATTCACACACAGGATTTCTCAATCTTTATGTTATGAAATTAGATTATGCCCTAATATTTTGGATCTATTAGAACATATATTAAATACGTAATGGAATCACAATATATCAATCTAAAAAATTACATTAATAAAAGAATGAAGACATGTTATTACACAAAACTAGGGTTCATTTAACCTAGGCACTAAAAGAGTTTAGTTACATGTGATAGAACATAAAATCAAACTTAAATAGAAAGAAAAACAAATTGAAAACAATGGGCTCATAATTCTAAATCTCCCTGGTTACCTTCTATCGAATATTCTTACAAGGTAGAGGATTGATATTGTATTCCAATGGATATTTCAATGATTTCTTCATGTTTTTCACTTCTCTGACTTAAAATTGCCCCTTTTAAATGATCTTAACCTCTATAATTAGCTCCCAATGTTTGCATCCCTTATTTGCCTCCAAAGATGTCATTTTATAGTAAAATTTAGGGTTTTAGGAGATACACAATTTGATACGCGACCATGTACTAGACCATATACATCCCAAAAAACCTAGAATTTGCTATCCTACATAGCCTGAGAGAAGTACACAAGTTGATGCACGATCGTGTATCCTTATTTGCTTCAAACCTTTGTTCAATGTCCCATTTTCATCTGAATTCTACTCCTTTAAGTTTAAGAAGGCAATTATAACCTATAAACACAATTGAAGCAAACTAAGAACCAAATATATTATAAAATTATACAATATTAAGTAAAAATACATTAAATATGGGTATAAATATGGTCAATTATGCATCTATCAGATCTTATTTAGAGAGGCAGATCTAGATCAACAAATAGAGGACTTGGAACATCAGACTAATATAGAAGGATCAAAAACCATGGTAGACCAACTAGAGATGATGTTTGATTATGCTTAGCCAGACTTGACTAGGATGGAGTCCAACATTATAAGACATACTGTCACCACCAATAACTTCGAGATTAAATTGAACATTATCTAGATGGTACAATATTATGTCCAATTCAATGGGCTTTAAGATTAGGATCCTAATGCACATATAACAAATTTTTGCAAACTCGTGACACCTTTAAGGTCATTGGTGCCACTGATGATACAATAAGACTTTGATTGTTTCCATTCTTATTAAGGAATAGGGCTAAGCAATCATTAAATTCTTTGCCAAGGGGAGCAATGGTTAAATTCTTTGCCAAGGGGATCCATCACTATATGGAACCATATGGTGGAAATTTTTCTTTTAAAGCACTTTCCACTAGCTAAACGTCCAAACTTAGGAATGTCATCGCTTCCTATGCTTAGATAAATTCAAAAACTTTATATGATATGTAGGAGAGACTTAAAGAGATGATTAGGAGGTTCCCACATCATGTTTTACCATCACAAATGCATATATATAGATATTTCATAATATGATAAATTAAATTATGAGGTAGATGATTGATGCAGTAGCTAGGGGTACTCTGAAACAAAACACTAGAAGCAGCTAATAACCATGTTGAAGATATGGGAATGAATAACTATTAGTGGTGCTCATCTTGAGCATAATCTAGTAAGCTAGTAGATGTATATGATGTAGCTGCAATTACAGTGTTAGGTTGAAGCTCGAAGTAAGAAATTAAATGGACTAATGATTAATACTTAACTATTCTAGGTAATGTAGAGCGAGGTATATGGGCTAGAGCATTCAGGTTAATAATGTCAGGCATTGCAAGTGATGGTAAACCCTGACCATGTGGATTATATGGGGAATGCTCCAAGACCATAAAATAATCCCTACAATAATACATACAATCCAGGATGGATGAATCACCCAAATGTCTCTTAGGGGAATCAAGGGAAACCAAGAAACAACCCTCTACCAGGATTTTAGCAACATATACTTTAAGAAAAGAACCCAAGCTTGGAAGACCTAATAATGGCTAGATTTATTCAAACTTTAGAGGCAAAATTTCAAGCTATTAAAACCTTATTAAGATATCAAAAGGCTTTTATACATAACTTAGAAACTTAAATTGGTTAACTTGCGAAATTAGTTTCTAAAAGACAACAAGGAGTTTTCCTAGTCACATAAAGACAAATTCTAAAGAACATGTGATGATAATAGACCTCCTTTTTCTCTTAGTTTGCAAATATCTAACCATTTTTCCTTTTTCTTTACTTCCTTTTCATTGCATCCTATCTATGGAAATTTCCTAAGGATCGATTCTATGCTATTGATGATAGCTTGAGGAAAAATCAAACAATCTACTATTTTAAATATGGGGAAGGGATTAATGGAAATTTCAAAGAAAATTTTCAAATTTCTTAAAACTTATTATAATCTTTATTATTTATTCTTATTGACTGACATCCTAATTTAATTAAAATCTGTCCAAAATAGTATAGATTATTATTGATTATTGAATTAAATTAGTATTCAAAAGGATGAAAATTGGATTAGGATTTTTTATAAGCCATTATTTTTAGTAGTCATTAAGATAGTTAATTTGAATAAAAATTGCATACTATTTACACACATTAAGCCTAAATATGAGTTTTTGATCCTAAAAGCAAATATATCACTATATTATGCTCTATTATTCTTTGTTGAATATGTATCATGCATAGTTGGATGATTATAAAGTTTGCTTTTGTTATTCATGTTGAGACCATATTGTTAAACTAGAGCATTAAAATGATAAATTTATTTAGATTTAACCATTTATTTTTGGTCTATTTTCTTTATTTATTACTACCATATTTTATCCCTTAGGAGTAAATATTTTTTAGACTTAATCTTTCTTTTGATTGTTTATAACCATATTGATAGTCGATTACCCTATTTTTTGGAAAACTTTTCATCGATATTTGAACCCTGAAGTATTTGTATTTACTTAATTACTTGAAAATTATATTATATTAAAGAATTTTAAAGAGAAGGTCCAATGAACCTATAACTGTTGGTATATAGTGTTTGTTAAATTTGTTTCTTGAGTGATTTATTGTTATTACAATTTTATACTATATCCAAAGTTACTCAAATTTCAAGTTGAAAAAAAAATAGAAAAAGAGAAAAGAGAAAAGAAAAGAGAGATTGAATAATAAGAAGAATTATCTTTGTGCTAATGAAATTTTTTCTTAAAGGACCTATACTATAAAGAACCAAGTTTTGTATAATTTTTTTATGTAAATTCCTTTCATTATATCCACCATTCCTTTACCTAAACCCCATTACACCTTGTTTAAAAGACCTTTTTCATTTTTTTTCAATTTTACTTATTAATGGTGGAGATGTGATTTTATTGCAAGGTTATGGGTAAGAATACTCCTATTTATTGATAAAAGAGTTTTTTTTAATATTTTCCATCCTAAAACTTTGAATTGAGTGGATCCTTTGTAAGGGTGTGAAATTATGTGCTTTTAATTTAAAAAAGATTATCAATGTGATTGTTATTGATATTGGCTTATGAAAGTTAGTTTTAGGGTAGCTGAAGTCTAATTGTAGGCTAATTTGGTTCATATGATATGTTAATTTAGAGTGTGAATGGATAGGTTGAGGGTAATAAGGGATTGATGCTTTAAAAGTTTAATGAATTGGATTATGATTTGCTTAAAGACAAGTAAAAGCTTAAATGTGAGAAATTTGAAAAATGCTTAATAGACTACAATTTTAGCCCTATATTTAGTGCATTTTGCTTGATTAATTGCTTTTATTATTTTTATACTTATTTTGTTTTTAGTGTTTTATTAGATCTCAATTGCCTTTATAGATTAAAAAGAGAATAATTTAGGTGAAATCAAGATAGAAAATGGAAGAATTAGAGCTATGTTAGAGGGACACATCTATTTGATAAAGGACACGCCTGTGCAAGTCATGTATCCTAACCATGTGAGGGACAGTGTAAGGCGTTATGAGCATGTACGACTTCTAAGACATTGTTTCACCTGTATGAAGGTGGATGCACCTATATAAGTCATGTATGTGGCTGTCTCCACTGCCTGTGTAAGATTCTGGAAATATGCATATGTATCACTTTGAAGAGCTTTTCAGGCACACAAATATGCATATGGACATGTGACTGACTGTGGCCACCCTAGAAACCCTAATTTCACACTATAAAAGGAAATTATAAAGGCTAATCTAAAGAGTTAAAGTTAAAGTTGATGTTGAAGTTAATCACAAAATTTGGAGTTCTAAACACATTTATGAACCTTAGGACAAAAGAAACATGAAAATGACATCACAGATATGATAAAGAGCACTCTTTCATGCAAGTTTTTAGGGATTAGACTAGAGAAAATGGGATATATAATAGAATATCTTCTTTTTAATTATTATTTCGAACTTCTGATTTTGGTTTTTTTATATGTTTATAAACTAAGTTTATTTAGTGCCTAGGTATGATGAACCTTAAGTTAGGATGGACCTTGTGATTTTACTCTATATTTAATAAATTTTGATCATTGATTCATTTCAATTCAACTATGTGTTTTAAGTATTGAATTAATATTTTCAAGATATTATTTCAATTTATGATTTCATATAATTGAGATTGATAAATCCTTTTACATGAGTAGATCTACCATAATTGAAAAGAGTTACATGTAAACCTAGAGATTGGTGGATATAAATCCTCTAGATTATGGTCAAACCTAATAGTGAAATTCACGAATCGAGTAATGTAATCTTAGGAGTTTTAACTAGAAAGAGATTTTAGTTAATCAACCGAAGCTTAATTGTTAATAGTCTTTAGAAAGACATTAATATGGGAAATAAATTTCCACATTCCACTAATATTTAATTAAAGTGAATCATAAATTGTTAAGAAATCTTAGGGGGATCCATAACTTAGGTACTAGTTATTGGATATTAATTAATCTTAGTTTCATTTGTGTTCTTGTTTGTTATTTGTGTTAGAATTTATATTATTTTTAATTAAGCTTACATCCTATTTTTTCGGTTAGATAATAGAAGAAAGGATATTACTTGTACTTGTAGTCCGTATAGGATCGAAACTTAATATGCAGTAACATTGTACTATAGTTCGATAAATGCACTTGCTTGTGAGATCTATAAGGTA
>JANKOD010000002.1:16954433-16983572 GCA_026284645.1 Erythroxylum acuminatum | reverse complement strand
TAAAGCTATAAACATAAAACCCACCTTAAATCCTTGCTTGCACACTTGTTCCACATGCTTCCCCTCTTGCTCCTCTTAATTCCATCATCACTATTCACAAAATCCCCAAATCACAATATATTCAAATTGAGAAACCCTAAGGGACATATCATCAAATTGACCTTAGAATTCACAAACCCATGCATTCCTTAAGATATCTAACCCAAAAACTCTCTAAGAACCAAAACTTGAAAAATCCTCTTACCTTTATCTTCACCCAACCAAAGGGTTTCTTGGCTCATCTTGAAGCTCTCTTCATTCTCCACGTTTTTCCTTCTTGGATTTTCTTCAAACACCTTCTTGAATGCTTGGAAAATGGAACCCTAGCTTAGCCCTTCTCTCCTCTTTCTCTTCTCCATCACCGAACTCTCCCTCTCCTCTCTCATTTCTTTTCATTTTTCCCCCTATTTTCGTGCATCTCCTCTCTTTTATACCAAGCCCACATGTCATTTGTCCATTTTGCCCTTAATGAATAGCCTAGGTTCTTTATAACTTAAGTTGTCTTCCCACTTTGCCCCTCATGCATAAGTCACCTACTTAACACTTTAATACAACCTAATCCATGCCATATGGTCTTAGTCAAATTAACATGTTAATTAAATCCCATTAACCTGCTAATTAATTCTACCAAAGAAGATAATTAATCCATCAATACCTCAAAATTCATTTTATTCCTTGCTTAACTCTTTCCGAAAATCAAAATATTTTCTAATCATGAGATTGAAGGAATTTGACAAAACTTCCTTCTAGACAATTGTTCCTCATTGTCTTAATTTCATAATGACACCAAAAGCATTCAATTTGGTTTCATATCCTAAGAGTTATTCACCCACATTTCATACTGTGCTTATACTAAAACATTTTCCTGCACATGACTTCCATCTGAAAATTAACATCCTTAGAGATTGAATTAGAACTCAATGTCATCATACAACTTGTAGCCTTATGTCTCTAATTTAATCCAAAGCAAGAATCATCTCATTTGGATAACTAGAGATCAACTTATGGCTAAAACTCTAGAGCATACTCAATGAACTTACATTTTCCAGCTTTCAACTTCTAATCTTCCACATTTAATCCATCTTATACCTAAATCATCTTTGTCATTTCATTTCAATTTCAAGAGTTCTTAATTTCTTTACTCATGAATAATCATCAAAAATTCCTCATTTAGTAGCCTTAGCTTACAAAAAGATTCGGGGTCTAACACCTTTTGCTTATAGCCAATCTCATAGACATATTCTTGGTCGCTAAATTCTCATTTGTAGATTCCAATGATTTAATCTTGCTCTTCAGAGATGTATCATTGTTCTTGGACTTTTCAACTTCTTTGAAATACTTCACTGTCAACCTTTTGTACTTTGTACTGATCATACAATTCATAATATGCATTTTTCAATTCATCAACTTCAATATCAAATTTAGAATAATATACCTCACCTTCTCTTGATTTAGCCATTAAGCAAACATTACTGACTTCTTTTGACTCTTCTTCTTCAAAGTTTTCAGAATCCTCATCTGACTAGGTTGTAATCATCACTTGCTTTTGAAGAAGAGGATATTTTGATCTTGTTTGTCCAAGCTTCTTGCAATGATAGCGCATGATTTGATTATTTTGTGTATTGTTATTGCTACAGTTGCCTTTTGATAGGAACATGTTGTTTCCAACTTTCTTGTTTCCTTCTCTTTTCTTCATCAGCTTCTTTTTTATAAAAGCGGGCATATTTTAGGATCATAAAGTTGAACTCGTCATCTCCATCTATTTGCAACTCATTGTCACTTTCCTCATTGTATGTTTCGTCAGTTGCTTTTAGTGTCATTTCTTTTCTATAGGAGGATCCTTCCTCTCGCCTAAGCTTGGTTTTATGGATCATCAGATTTTCTTGTAGCCAGTCGAGTGAAATAGTGTCTAGATCCTTTGTCATTTCTAAAATTGTCACTAGGTCTCCATTCCTTTGGTAGTGACCTCAGAATCTTTGTTACGAGCTCGTCATTAGGATATAACTTTCTCAAATTCTTTAAGGCCGTGATGATGTTGTTGAAGCATCCAACGAAGTTGTCTATGGTCTCTCCTTGTTTCATACCAATAGTTTCGTATTGATGCACTAAAAGACTTATTCTATGTTTCTTTACCTCATTCGTTCCTTCAAACATGACTTGTAGTTTACCCCACATTTCCTGTACTGTAGAATAATAGGATATTTTCTCATATTGTTTCTGGAGTTAATCCTCATATCAAATAATGTTTTGCTTTAGGGTTTAGTTGTGCATTTCTTCTGTCAACATCAGTCTATACTTCTACGTTATCTGAATTAGGAAATGTAGCTCCAACTCTAATAGCTTACTAGACTTCAATATCTACAGATTAGAGGTATATTGTCATTCTCTCATTCCAGTATGAGTAGTTGTTTCCATTGAAGTAAGGAGGTTTTGAGATGGATTATCCCTCAAAACTTTTCATATTGTTTGCCATGATCTATCACATGCTGCAAAACATAAAAATGTGAAATCTTGCTTTGATACCAAATGATAAAGCAAACACATGCAAGATTAGGGTGAATTGTGTATGACAAAAAAATTTCGCAAGTTCTTTCAATTCGTATAATAAGCAAATCCTAGTTAACGAATAAAAACAGTAGGAGCTTGTCAGGCGATAAAGCCTTTTAAATGATAAGAGCTTGTTCGGCGATAGGAGCCTTTTATGGGGGATAGATCCTCTGTCCCAAAAAATGTGTACCTACCCTGTCCCATTAAATCTAAACCCTCTATTTGTGTGGGATCTACATAAATAGAGGGCTTGGATTTAATGGGACAGGATAGGTACACATTTTTTGGGACAGAAAATCTTATGCCCCTTTTATGGGATAGGACCCTGCTTAAATGAAAGGAGCCTATTGAATGTGTTAAAACAATTTAAAAACAGAAGGCGCATGTTAAAACTGAAATGATCCTCTTACAAGTTGAAAACAAAAGGAGTCTCTTATAAAAGTAAAGGAGTCTCTTGCTAAAAAGAACACACACACATAATATAATGTGAAAATTTAAAATTTAAAGAGAGAGAGAAGAAGGATGCAGTTGATTTATACTAGTTCGACTAACAACCAAGCCTACGTTCAGTCCCCAAGTATTCAACTTGAATATTTCATTATAAGAATCTGAGTATTAAATTTGACGAGCCTCTCTAAGCTCACAAGTATATGTTTTTCAAAGTTCTCGAACCTTCCACACTCGAAGTGTATAACAAACTTATTAAAGCTCACAAAAATAAAATGTAAAATCAAAAGTAAGTTCTCAAATAACAATCAAGTGATTTTGCTTTTTAAGGTATAATAAAAATGATATGAATCCAAAAAATATAGATGCTGCTCAAATGTTTCAAAAGTTTGAGTATGTTTATTGCTTTGCAAGTATTGTTGCTACTTTTTAAATAGTTAATTTCTTCAATTAGCCGTTTCTTTCTCTTAATTTTGAGTTGACTTTATATTTTCAATATCTATGCTAGAACAAAAATTTCTGAAATGGTAAAATCATCTTAGATTTTAATAAGGAAAATTTACTAAAAAAATTTCTGCAAGATAGGAAGTAATTTCTTATAATTTTATTTCCTTTTAAGAATTAAACAATTAATTATATAAGAAAATAAATTTAATTTAAATTTTAACGTTATACAGTTATCACATAAATTTTGAGCTACCAAGATGTCCACGACAACGATGACCCAGACCCATGAAGAGACTCCGGAGCCCAACCGGAGGTCTCAAGCTTAAGAAGGAATATTCGCGCCTCCTAAGAACTGTAATACTACCGGACATTTATTTACCATTTTTATGATATTTGCTCACTTGGGTTACGGTTTGCTCGGAACTAGTTCAGAAAATAGCATAGGAGACGCTTGGGCGGGCAAAAGATCACACCTTTACATGCTTTTCCAGTTGTCAGCTTTTGAACGTATCTCCTTCATTTGACTTTGAGGGACTTTGGTTGAGGATAGAGAAGTCAGGCAATTCTTTTGAAAGAACACTGTAGCCATTCACCGGAATTGCTTGAATCAGAAACCGAAATGTCTTTGTGCAGGGAGAGCCAGAGCCGTGTGTGCATGTAATAATTCTTTTTAAAGGGCATCTTATGCTCAAGGACAGGACTTGCATACACTGGAGATCAATTTTCAGGTGAATTATTATTTTGCCTTCCTGTTTCTTGAATTCCCTAACTTCGCATAAGACCATGTCTATACTGACACTAGTCATTCACTTCTTCTGTTTGCCTTAACCAATCAAACACTAGGAAAAGAATCATCTTTCGTTTTGAGGATTTGCTGCATATTAGAGAAAATACAATTTAGGGGGTTGAGAAATAGAGAGTTTGGTAAGTGTTTTGGTAGTGAAAATGGATACCGAGTCATTCACCAAAAAAGGGCCTACTTACTCCTGGAATGGTCAAATCCCCAAGAATAACGGAAGAAAAAAGATTTGAATCGTGCTAAAAGTGACAAATGACCAAGTATTAACAGATCCTAGAAAAATGGTGCGATTAAATAGATGGGTATTTAACAAGGACAAAAATCGGATCTATGTTTTGGGATAGGTACAAGAACCTGCAACGGAAGAGTGTGTACCATCTAAAAGCTCAATCCAGCTACACCCTGGTATCTTATTCACATTTAGCTGCTGCTTCATCATCGTATCCCTAATACCTGACACCTTCTCATATTCACCGGAAGCTACAAAAACATTTGACATGAGCACATTATTACCAGAGTGTCCAAGCTGAGGTTCAAGGCCCAAGACGTGATCTTCAGCAACCCTTAAAAGCTGTACATTCTCATGGAGTCGGCATGCAGCCAAAACGGACCTCCATACTATAGAGTTTGTCTTTATAGGCATTGAGAGAGCCAATTTATATGCTTCTTCAAGCTGCCCAGCCCGGCCAAGCATGTCAACGACACAAGCATAATGCTTTATTGTTGGAGTGATACCGTAATTTATCTCCATTTGCTCAAGAAACTCACGACCTTGATTCAGAAAGCCTGCATGGCTGCAAGCTGACAGAATTGCTAAAAATGTTACCTCATTGGGTCTAACTTCCCACTTACACTTGCACATGCATGAAAACATATCCAATGCCTCCACTCCATAACCGTGCATTCCATAGCCCATAATCATTATATTCCATGATGCTACATCAGTAATGCTCATAATATCAAAAACCACACGAGCATCTCTCATGCTCCCGCATTTAGCATACATGTGTAGAAGAGCATTACCCATCAGTACAGTGTCAATATCCTTCCAGAACCCGTTAACAATAAAGCAGGCGTGGACCTTCCTGCCATGTGTCAACGAGGATAATTGAGCACACGAAGAAAGAACAGTTCTTATTGTAACCAAATCAGGCTGAAATCCATGACAAATCATTCTCCTGTAAAGCCTCAACGTTGCTTTATGATCACCAGACTGCTCATTTGCTCGCAAAATAGAATTCCAAGAGAGTATATCCTTCTCATCCATTTTCTCAAAAATCTGCAATGCCTTGTCATTGTAGTTGCACTTCCCGTACATATCAATCAATGCATTGCATACTGCAGCACTGGAGGCAAACCCCATTTTCATCACAAAACTATGAACCGATGTCCCATTGTCAAAGTCTCTAATATCAGCAAAAGCAGAGAGAACCCCTGTAACCGTATATCTACTCATCAAAACTCCTTCTTTACTCATTCTCCTAACAACTTCCATTGCCTCATTCAGCCTACCTGCCAGAGCATATCCATTTACCATGGAATTCCACAACCCAACATCTCTCACAGGCATATCGTCAAACACTTCATTCGCCTCGTTTATCAATTCGAACTTCAAATAACTAGCAATCAAAGCACTCCCCACATACAAATCCAACTCCAACCCAAGTTTAAACACCAAACCATGAATTTTTTTAACCTCCATAACCTTAAAAAACCCTTTAATCAAACATGGAAAGGTATATTTATCTGGATAAACACCCACTACTCTCATGTCCCTAAAAATTTCCAACCCATCGTTTACAAGCCCATTGGAAACCAACCCAGAAATGACTGCATTGTAACAGAAAACATTACGATGAATATGCGAGCAATGGTTAAACACTGCAAGGGCAAGGCTTATTTGG
Source organism: Erythroxylum acuminatum (assembly GCA_026284645.1). NCBI lineage: Eukaryota > Viridiplantae > Streptophyta > Magnoliopsida > Malpighiales > Erythroxylaceae > Erythroxylum > Erythroxylum acuminatum. The sequence goes on along the minus strand of JANKOD010000002.1, from coordinate 16,977,389 downwards.
TGGCATTTTGCATACATGTTGATGAGGCTCGTGCTGCATGAAAGAGAGGAGGTGAAAAGGCCAGTGGTGAGCAAATGGGCATGTAGTTTTTTGCCCTGTTGGAGATTCTTGTCGAGAGCGCATAGTTGAAGAGAAGCAATACATAAGGATTGACTATAAGGTGAGCCTGTGGACAATAAGGTAGAGAAGTTGAAGCTACAAGGACAAGGACAGCTTCCTCTTCTTATAACCCGGACTTTCGACAATGTGGTCGCTTTTTTCATTTAACATCAGTTCATCTTTGGTACCTTTGATGGAAATGGTTTAGACTTACTATTAACTATCTTCAAGTCGATTTGATAGTTTTACATGTAAGTGGATGAGAAGAATAGCAGGAGAGGGCGTTCCTCTGATGGAAATGGTTTAGACGTATTTCATAGTTAGAACTAGAAGTGGATGAAATGGTTAGACTTATTATAGCAGTAGGACTAGGATGAGAGGAGCATACTGGGGCCCACCATTTTCGACCCCTTCACCTATCCCGTTGGAACACATACGTGGCTTAAAGTTAGAGCCATGTCATTCATAGAAAGTAGATAACTAGTTTAGATTCGAAAACTACACGCAGATAACTAGTTTAGATTCGAAAACTACATCAAGGGCTAACTTGTACGCACTGCACACAAACACACGGCGCGACACACAAAAACACACAGAAAGCCAGGGATTGAGGGAGAAGATAAGAGAGGGTCTTGCCGGTGTGGGACAATCTGAAAATGGCGACAAAGCTATCAAACTGGTTTCTAGGCCACGGCGGATTCATGGGTTTGGATCGTAACAAGCAGCGAACCAGCTTACGGTTCCCTTTTCCTACCCAAAGATTACGTCCTGCTTCCTGCAGAGTGCAACCCCGCCATTTTCGGTATTTCTTATTCCTCTTCTTGTTGTTTGTTTATTAATTGCTCTTTGTCTCTGTGTTTCGTTTGCGAAATTTCTTGAAGGTGAAAGCTACTCATTTGTTGGTGATTTTTCTTAATGCTTTATTGACTTATTTGGATTTGAGTCGGCTAAAAGTTTTGATCTTTCATTGAATTTTGGATTTAGGGTCAGAAATATAAGTTCTGATGTGTTTTTATTTATTATTTGTACTTTTTATGCGATCTTTACGAATTCCGCTTGGGCCATTTTCGATTTTACATATTTGTTTTTGGTCATTCTGCTGTGCTTTTTTTTCACTTTCTTGTTGGAAATTGGTTGAACGAATTGTTGGGGATTGAACTTCTGTGAAGTAAAATGGGAAGTATTGCGAACATAAATTTTATGAAGGGAAAAAGTAGGCTAGAAAGCGATAGTCTTTTGTGTTTGTAAATGAACATCGGGTTATTGGTTTGGCTGATGCATTTGCTTGATGATGAGTTGATGGTTCAAGCTTGAAACAAAATCACGTTGTAGTGCGAGTACTGTTTCCTTATTTAGATAGTAATAAGATAGTTAAAAATGATATATTGATTCGATAATATCAGATGATATTATGGTGAGGTGGCAGAATTTGTTGAAAGAAGCAAACTAGTTTGTTATCAGACTTCCATTCGCGGATCTCTCATTGAGCATAATTTTTTTTATTTGCTAATGGGCGTTCCAACAGTTTGGAATGCTTTCAGTTATAACTTACTAATCGCCATCTACAGTTTTATCCTTCAGGACTTGAGTGACCTTATGATAATTCATGTTAATTTTATTTGAATTTTTGACTTTGGGCTTTGTATCTGTATGAATCAATATTTGGTCAATGCCATGCAGATCCGAGAACAAGAGACAACCGGTGAAAGAAAGCTCTCCTGAACAGCCTTCAACAAGCGCTGATTTTGAATCTAATGATGAAGAGAGTCCTGGGGGGCACATTGTTTTAGCTGATAGTGTCCCAAACTCGAACCATGATATTGCACCAAAAGATATTGCCCCTAGTATAGATGTAAATAATATACAGAATACCAACAGGAGAAGTTTGGACAGTTGTGTAGATATGGAGCATGTTTGGAAAACTGATGCAACATCTTTGGACAGCCTGGCAAATGAAGAAATGAAACCTTTGGTATTCTCCTTTACTGTGACTTTTGCAAGGAGATTGACAATAATTTTCGTGAACTTGTTTACTTTGACAAATGATTTCTTTGGTTGCATTCATCTTCCTAGTTTCCCAAATGTTATGAGAGGAGAACAACTTTAGATATCACTCTTCTGCTTTAGGCATAACAATCCCTTCTGTAATGAATATTTTAGAATAGCTATATTTTACAGTGTGCTGATTTGATGTCAGTAGTGTATCTCAATATTAATGTTAGAATATTCTATTATTATGGAAAATCTGCCATTATCTGTATAAAATAGGGACTTGCATTATGTAATGACACAAACTATCCTAAAGAGAAATATGTGAGTTTTATTCTTGTGTCCGTGGATGTAAGCCCTTAAGACAAAACTGTGTTAATCTCTTTCTTTTTTTCTCTCCCTCTATTCTGTTTCTTGTTATTTTATTTCTTTTTATATCTCAACATGTATTAGAGTTAAGTTACTATCTTTCATTGTCATAACAAGTATGATGGGAAACCTGTATTCTTCTTGCCTTTCTATAGCTGCAGTTTCTTTCAATGACCTGTGATACAGCCACGCCATTCTAAAACTTTCAATTTCAGTAGTCATGCAAGCTAGAGTTTCTTATCATCTTGTCAACAATTATGTAACCTGAAGCTACATGCCAAGTTCTTGTCAATCACATGGTGCCACAACATCAATCATTTACTATTGTCGGCTAATCTGTTTTTATAATCAAGATGATCATACACTTTCATCCATGCTCATCTTAAGGGGGGAGATGTTAAAAAATATTAAAGAATACACATATTCAACAAATATGTTAATGTATATCAAATATACACACCATTATTAATATTAGAATATTCTATTGTTATGGAAAGATTGCTCATCCTCCCCATGAACAGGGATTTATGGTATTATGTAACCACACACAAATCTAATGAGAAAAATGTGAACTTTATTGTTGTATTGGTGGACATAGGTCTTTATGTCTAAACTACATAAATCTATTGTTTTCCTCTTTTTATCCTTTATTCTCTTTTTCATTATTTTTATTCTTTTATATTTCGACACCCTATGATCTTGGATGAGTAAGATTTACTGGCTCTACCTTGGTATAATTCAATTATACAAGACGCTTGAGGAGCAATATATGTAGAGAAAACAGTGCTCCAAAGTGCTTTTCTTTATCTCTCTCATCTATCTTATCTATGAATTTTGAAGAAAGTGCAACAAGGCTGCTTCATGCAGACAATATGATGCTAGAATTCTAATTAGTTTGTCATTTGCATTGCTTGTGTAGTTATAGTTCTAATAAGTATTGGTTGTCCTCCTGTTCATGCTATATTTTCAATTGAATTTTGTCAATGGGTGCTTGTTCTTTAAAATTTGACTCTTCAGACATATCGTTATACCATCAAAATTGGAAAAGCAATTGAAATGTAAAGTCCTTTTCTGTGTTACACAGGCTTTACGCAAGCAAGCAGAAGAGAAGCTTTCAGACGATCTTGATGAGACAGAATCCTTGGTATTATTTCTTTCCTAATTTTCTGTGGAACGTTAATATTGTTCTGCGCTGAATATTTTGGATCACTAATTTTAAGGAATATGTAATTAGGAAGCTTCAGTTTGGAGCACTTGAGATTCAATATATTAGTGTCTGCTTAAGTGTTTGATGTTTCTTTGTGCATCATTTGTGACTCAAACTGGTTTTACTTATCATTTGTATCCTTGCACTGTGATATAACAAGGAATGTATAAGAGAATTGACATTCAGTCTTTAATTGTCTTTCTTACAGGCTGTAAACATGAATCACACAGAACGACTTCCAGATGTTCAACATGATGATATGATAGGGATGATAAGAAATGCAGAGAAAAGTAGGATGTCATCCTATTATGCAGTTCATATTATTTCATTTAGTTTTCTTTTCTTTTTATCATAGCCACAACATACCTAATGGTGCCACACATATCACAGATATCCTTCTTCTCAACCAAGCTCGTATCCGTGCACTTGAAGACCTTGAGAGAATCCTTAATGAGAAGGAAGGGTTACAAGGAGAAATAAATGTGTTGCATATGAGATTGGCAGAAACTGATGCCAAGCTGAAGGTTGCTGCTCAGCAAAAGTTGCATGTTGAACTCCTGGAAGACCAGTTGGAAAAATTAAGAGATGAACTGACTCACAGTGCTGCTGTTGAGAGAAGTCTGGTTGATCCTTTCGAGGTCCAAAACAAAATTTTGACAGAGAAAGCCCTTCTTGTTCAGAATACAGTTACTCCTCCTCTTAGTGAAGAGCTGAGATCATTGAGAATGGAGAATATGTCTCTCAAGAATGATATAGAAAAGCTTAAGTTAGAGCTAAGTAATATTAAGGACACAGATGAGCGCATCATAGTGCTCGAGAAGGAAAAGTCATTTCTGGAGTCTTTGTTGAAAGACTTGGAAGTCAAATTCTCAGCTTCTGGAGAAGATCTTTCAAAAATATCTAGTCTTAAAATTGAATGCAAGGATTTACAGGAGAAGGTTGAAGGTTTGCAAGTACTATTGGATAACGCTACTAAACAGGCAGACCATGCTGTTCTAGTTTTACAACAAAACCAAGAACTTCAAAAGAAGGTTGATAAATTGGAGGAGTGCTTGGAGGAAGCTAATGTCTATAAGGTGTCATCAGAAAGATTGCACCAGTATAATGAACTGATGCAGGAGAAGATAAAACTATTAGAGGAACGTATTCAAAGATCAGATGAAGAGATACATTCTTATATCCAATTATACCAAGATTCAGTAGAGGAATTTCAAGAGACACTTAATAGTTTAAAAAATGAAAGCCAAAAAAGAGCTCTAAATGATCCTATAGATGACATGCCATCGGAATTCTGGAGCCATATACTGCTCATAATTGATGGTTGGATGCTAGAAAAGAGAATTTCTACAAATGATGCAAAGCTATTGAGAGAAATGGTGTGGAAGAAAGATGCGCATATTAGAGATGCATACTTGGAGTGCAGAGAAAAGAATCAACATGAGGCCATCTCCAGTTTTCTTAAACTAACATTATCACCTAGAAGGTAAAGATTTTATCGCAAAATTCACTGCTTATGGTTGTTTAATTTGTTCCTGTTTTTGGTTCTAGTCCAGGATTACATGTCATTCATATCGCAGCAGAGATGGCACCGGTTGCTAAGGTGAATTTCACATTGCTAAATATAAACTTTCCTTTTTCTTTTTTGAGAATTTCCTGTTGTTGATATGTTGGGTTGACAATTTTCATGTGGACATGTTAAGTTAGAGATGTAACTGACACCATGTTTTATGGCCTTTTATGACTTTAAGATAATCTCTTATATGACCACAAAACACAATAAGGTGTTTGTGCTAAATATTTGAACAAACCAAGAAGAGTAAAAGGCTTCAGCCATTAAGATAGATGTTGTGTATGTTACACTTTAATTCTTGAGTGGAGTTGACCATAACATTCAAAGGAATAAGAATGTAGCTTTCTACGTTGTTTACTGAGAGGAAGCCACTACGTCATTTTATTTCTCTATTTGAATATCGGTTGTAGCTAGTTATTACACGTGCCACTAGTTTATTGGCCCCAACTCCTAAACATTATGCATTATTTGTGTATGAGAGAATTATTGGTTTTAGTGATTGCTATTAATTATTGACAACACTATTTGAATGGGAAACCATTTATAATTCACATTGATCATAATGAGTTTGAAACATGTACTGAAACAAAGGATGTGTACTCCATTTGAACATTCACTTCTTAAACTCCTAGGATATGATTTTGAAATTATAAGAAAGGCAGGGAAAATACTACAAATGATGATTTGTCTAAAAGGGCGTCTGGTGTGGAGATGTTTGTTGTCATGTTGACTCAAATTCTCAAGAAGAGTTGGGAGGAGGATACTTTTTTGAAGGATCTTATCACCAGGTTGTCAAGTGAATTCTTACAGTCTAGCACATATCAATGGCAGGAGGGCATTGATTAATGGAAGGGAAGAGTAGTTGTTAATGTGTCATTAAGATCCAGGATATTGTGAATGATACATGAAGAATTTAGTGGGGGACATTCAAGCATGTTTTCAACTTTCAAAAGGCTTAAAGCCTTGTTCTTTTAGAAAAATATGCAAAGGGATACCAAGAATTGGGTGAGGCAATGCCAAACTTCCCAATAGAACAAGTATGACACTTTTGCTCCTGCTAGATTTCTACAACGATGTCCCATTCCTAAATGTTGTTGGGTTGGCATAAACATGAATTTCATCGAGGGATTACCTAACTCTAACAATCTGTGATTGTGGTAATCATTAATAGATTCACCAAGTATGCAAATTTTATAGCTCTTAAACATCCTTATTTTGCTAAATGTATTATTCAATAATTCTTAGCCAATGTTTTCAAGCATTTTGGAATGCCTGAAACAATTACCAGTGATAGAGATCCAATTTTCTTGAGTTCTTTTTGGCAAGAATTCTATAGGCTATAAGGATTAGGGCTGGGCATGTCTTCAACTTACACCTCAAACTGATGGGCAAGTTGAAGTGCTGAATAGAACTCTGGAATCATACCTTAGGTGCATGATAGGCGATTACCCTTCCAAAAGGAGTTATTTGTTACCTCTAGTGGAATAGTTGTATAATCCACGCATCACACAACCATTAACATGATACCCATTTGAAGCTTTATATGGCTATAGTCCATCCTTGCATGTGCTCGATTTTGCAGGTGATTCTAAGATAATCTCAGTGGGCCAAGCTGATGAAAATCAGAACAGTGATTAGGAGAAATTATTTCCTAATTATAAAATAGGAAACAAGAGGATATCATGGATATTTACTTCAGGAAATTGCTGTAAATAGGGGATATTGCTGTAAATAGGAAATATTTTAGTTACCTAAATTAAGCTAGGACTTTTGTATATATTCAAAGGCACTTGTTGTGCAAAATAAGAAAAAATATTACTTCTCTCTTCATGATATCAGAGCCCAAGACGTTGTAACTCTTGGTTTGTTTTTTTTTTCTGACATTTTCTTGGCCTTCGTTGCCAATAGTGCCTTCTGGAAAACAGATGGTTGAATCTATTACCAGCAAAAACCCCAACGTGGAGGTCTCTTCCTCCTCTGAAATCTCCTCTGTTGGTATTCCCTCCTAACCATACTGGTGAATTACAAACCTTGTTTCCATTCTACCAACTCAATGGTAAAGACTACCTCCACTGGTCACAAATGGTGAAGACTTTCCTTAAGGGCAAGGGAAAGCTTTCTCACCTATTAAGACCTGCTCCTGTTGTTTCGAATCCCAAGTTTGAGGTTTGGGATGTAGAGGGTTCCTTAATCATGTCATGGCTTTGGAACTCTATGGAATCAGACATTAGAGGCACTTACATGTTCCTCTCATCTGCTAAGGAGATATGGGATGTTGTTACTCAGTCTTATTCTAAAGTAAACGATGTCTCTTTAATTTATGAGATTAAGACCAGAATCTCATCTATCAAGAAAGGTATGCACTCGGTCACTAAATACTACAATCTAATGAAGAGTTTTTGGCTTGAGTTGGATCATTATCAGAATTTTAAAATGCAGTGTGTTAGAGACCAAAATCTCTAACACAAACTCAGCTCCTAACAACGACACCAACTCCTCAACAATCACACAACAACTCACTCAACAGTAGTAAAACAGAGCAGAACCAACAACACAGCCACAGAATTAACACAAACACAGCAGCAATAGAGCAGAGACAAGAGGAAGAAATGGAGATGAAAGGAATATCGTCACTATTATTTCCTAGCTAGACTTCGAGGGCTAGCAATCCTCCATAAGAACTAGCTTCGAGGGCTAGTAACCTCCCAATCCCAAATCCTATTTCATAACCGAATGCCTCACCTTTTCCCTCTCACACCCTTTTATTCCCCTTCTTCTAACTAACTCTCTCTCTTCCTTTAATTCCCCCTCTTATTTCTATATTCTTCTGGAACCTCTCTGACCTTTCTAGAACCTAGTCTCAACACAGTGTAGTGATGACAGTGTCAAATTACAAAAGTTTGTAGAAAGGGAAAGAATTTTTGAATTCTTAGCAGGTCTTAATGTTGAATTTGACCAACTTCAGGTTCAAATACTTGGTAAAGACCCTTTATTGTCTTTGAATGAGGCCTTTTCAGTCATCCGGGCAAAAGAGAGCCGGATAATTGTGATGTTAGAATCCAAATCTGCTGACAGCTCAGCATTCATGTCTATGAAAACCAACAAAGAGGCCCTTAACCACCACCAACAGAATCCTCAAAATAAGGAAGTTGTCTGGTGCAATGTTTGTAAGAAGCCTCGTCACACTAGAGAGACCTGTTGGAAGTTACATGGGAAGCCACAGAAAGCATGGAAAGAAGGGGCAAACAAGGATGGACAGGCCAAAGCCCACTTCACTGAACCTACAAACTCTGGATATTCTGATCAAGCTAGATCAGAACCAAAAGGACTTAACAGAGAAGAGATTGAGCGCCTAAAGAGCATTCTGAATTCCCTGGAAGGTGTTGGTGCATCATGTTCATTAGCCCAATCAGGTGATTTTTCTAATTCTCATGCTCTTGGTGCCTCATTAGTGTCTCCTAGGGATTCTTGGGTCGTAGATTCAGGTGCTACAAACCATATGGCTACCTCTCATCATTCTTTTATTTCTTATAACCCCTGTCCTAGTAACAAAAAAGTTAAAGTTGCAGAGGGCTCTCTTACTACTGTTGCAGGTCAAGGAACTATTCCTTTGTCCCCTAATCTTCTCTTGAAAAGAGTAATACATGTTCCCAAACTTTCCGCCAATCTTTTGTCCATTAAAAGATTTACCAGAGACTTTAATTGCTTTGCCATCTTAGATCCTAATTATTGTGTATTTCAGGATCAGAAAACGGGGAAGATGATTGGGCATGCTAAGGAAAAGGATGGACTCTACTTTCTGGAATCTAATAATGGAGACAAAACCTCACATCCCTCCTTGACTTTCATGACCAAAGATACTCTTAACCCTATTTGGCTTCACCATTATCATTTAGGCCATCCTTCTTTTAGTTTATTGAGAACCATGTTTCCTAATTTGTTTAAAAACAGTGATCCTAACAGTTTCCATCGTGATGTGTGTGAGTTTGCCAAACACTGTCGTACTTCCTTTCCTTTGAGCAATAATAAATTTGAATTTCCTTTTACTTTGATTCATTCTGATATATGGGACCTTCAAAGATAACTAATGTGTCAGGAGCTAAATGGTTTGTTACCTTTATTGATGATTGCCCAAGGGTCACCTGGGTCTTTCTCATAAAAAACAAATCGGAGGTCAGTGAGATTTTTCCTAATTTTTTTCATATGACAAAAAACCTGTTTGGGGTGAACATAAAAGGGGTCAGGAGTGATAATGCCCGAGAATACTTTAATCAAACCTTATCTTCTTTCTTTCAACGCGAAGGCATTATCCATTTTTCATTTTGTGTTTATACACCTCAACAAAATGGGGTGGCTGAGCGTAAGAATAGACATTTACTTGAAGTCACTAGAGCATTATTATATCAAATGAATGTCCCTTAACACTATTGGGGAGAGGTTGTTTTAACTAGAGTTCAATTGATAAACAGATTGCCTTCACGACCTCTATAGTTCAAAACATCGGTAGAAATGCTCCATAATTTCTTTGCTAACTTTAATATAAATAGTCTAACTCCAAGGGTGTTTGGATGTGTTAGTTTTGTTCACATTCATGCTCACAATAGGGGAAAACTTGACCCACGAGCCCTAAAGTGCATCTTTGTTAGCTACTCTCCTACACAAAAAGGGTATAAATGTTTTCATCCCCCCTCACATAAATTCTTCATTTCCAAGGACGTGTCATTTGTTGAGAGTCAATCTTTCTTCCCTAATACTTATCTTCATGGGGAGATGAGGAATTCTGCGGAAGATAAGTATAGGGAGACTAACTTCTTACTTGATTTATCTTTCCCAAATACACAGATTGAGTCAGCCACTACTGTCCCTACACCACCTAAACCAATCTGACCAAAATAAGGCAGAAAGTGCCAAGCCAGATACCTCAAAAAATACTGCACCTATCCCTAACAAGCCTCTCGTAGTCTACTCACGAAGGGACACTGTCCAAATCTTACCAGAGCAGGCTCAAGGATCTAACCCGGAATCAGGTACTGAAATACAAAACCCTGAACTTGATGATTTGTATGTCCCTATAGCTCTTAGGAAGGGCACGAGAACATGCACTAAATATCCAATTTCACACTAAACTTCACTTGACAAATGTTCTCCAAGCCATAAATGTTTTCTTACAAAAATAAATTCAAGTTCCACACCACAAACACTTGATGAGGCACTTAGGGATAGGAATTGGAAAAATGCCATGGATGATGAGATGAATGCATTAATTAAGAATCAAACATGGGAAATAGTGGATTCACCAAAAGGAAAAAAACCAGAAGGATGTAAATGGGTATTCACAATTAAATATAAAGCAGATGATTCATTGGAAAGATATAAAGCAAGGCTACTAGCTAAGGAGTATACTCAAACTTATGGGGTTGATTATTGTTGAGACTCAGTTCCAGTAGGTTCCAGAATAAATTTTAGCATGTGAGGGTAGTAGAGAATCATGTGGGAGTTAGTTACACGATGAGAATAAAAAGGGGTAGAGGGTGAAGGTATAGGTATTCGGTTATGATATAGGATTGGGTATTGGGAGGTTGCTAGCCCTCGAAGCTAGCTAAAGTGGAGGTGCTAGCCCTCGAAGACTAGCTAGGGAATACTAGTTACTGATATTCATCTATATTCATATAAATTCATCTCTATTCCATCTTTGTTCCTATTATTACTGCTTGTGTGTTGTTCTTGTGCTGTTGCTGTGTGCGAATATTGGCTGTGCAGTTTCTGTGTTTGTGTGGAATCAGTGTTAGAGATTTTGGTCTCTAACAAATATCTTGAAACTTTTGCCCCAGTAGCAAAATTGAACACTATACGTATACTGTTATCCTTGGCAGCTAATTTTGATTGGCCTGTGCAGCAATTTGATGTAAAGAATGTCATTTTACATGGTAATCTAAATGAAGAAGTGTACATGACAGCCCCTCTTGGATTTGAAGATAAGTTTGGGAATAAAGTATGCAAATTAAAGAAAGCCTTGTATGGCCTTAAACAATCTCCTCGGGCATGGTTTGGGAGATTCACAAATGCTAGGTTGGAAAAGAAGTACAAGCAAAGTCAAGGAGATCACACTCTATTTATTAAATTTGCTGCAAAAAACAAAATGACAGCCCTCATTGTTTATGTGGATGACATTATAGTCAATAATGATCTTGAAGATATGAAACACCTCAAACTTAAACTTGCCCAAGAGTTTGAAATCAAAGATTTGGGGAAGTTGAAATATTTTTTGGGCATAGAAGTAACTTGTTCGAAAGAAGGAATTTTTCTATCCCAACGCAAGTATATTCTGGATCTTCTAGAAGAAACTGGAATGATGGGATACACCTATAGAACAAAATCATAGACTAAGTGAGGCCAAAGATGATGAACCTATTGACAGGGGGAGGTATTAAAGACTAGTGGGAAGACTAATTTATTTGTCACATACCAAGCCTGACATAGCATATGCAATAAGTGTAATTAGTCAGTTCATGCATGACCCTAAAATGTCCATCTTCAAGCAATGTATAGGGTATTGAGGTACCTTAAAACTACCCCTGGCAGAAGTATTATGTTTAAGAAAAATGACAATAAAACAGTTGAAGCTTATACAGATACAGATTGGGCAGGTTCAAGCATTGATAGAAGGTCAACCATTGGATACTGCAGTATGCTTTTGGGCAATCTTATAACTTGGAGAAATAAGAAGCAATCAGTTGTGGCCAGATCAAGTGCTGACGCAGAGTTTAGAGTTATGAATCACAGTAGCTCTTGTGGATTCGTATCATCCTGAATGATTTGAAAGTTAGGTGGCGAGGACCTATGAAGCTCTACTATGATAATAAGTCGGCTATCAGTATTGCTCACTGTTGAGATACTAAACAGCTATAAATAGATTATACTTAGATATAAATAGGCTGTAAATAGATAAGATAAGTTTGAAATCCCTTAAATTAAGGGATTATATTAGATAGCTTTAGATAACTTTCCAGATTTAAATTCCTACTTGTAATGTCCTATATATGGCTGTATACTCCTATTCAATACATGAGAAATAGAAAAATTCTTTCCCACACTCACAACCCAATACAGCATAACAGAACTAAACTCATTGAGATTGATAGGCACTTCATTAAAGAAAAATTGGAATGTGCGCATATTTGCACCCCATACGTTCCCACTGCCAAACAAATGGCAGATGTATTGACTAAGGGGTTGGCAAATGCACGATTTCAAGATGTTATAAGCAAGCTGGGAATGCAAGACATCTATGCACCTACCAGCTTGAGGGGGAGTGATGAAAATCAATTATTTCCTAATCATAAAATAGGAAACAGGACATCATGGATATTTACTTTAGGAAATTGTTGTAAATAGGGGATATTGCTGTAAATAGGAAATATTTTAGTTACCTAAATTAAGCTGGGACTTGTCTATATAACAAGTGCAAAATAAGAAAAAAAAATTACTTCTTTCTTCAAATTTTCAACAAGGCAATACAAACATAAATGACAAAACAAGACTAAATAACTTGTATAGCTTAATTTTTGAGAACTAATCACTTCTAATGAACAACTAAAAGGAGTTACTACCCAACATGGAAAAGTGCTTGCATGTTCAATATCCCCATTATGATCATAATACGAAGTTAGATTCTTATCAATATCCAGAGTTTGCTTATTGCACTACCATAAAGATCAAACTTTTTCAATATCTGACTATAACCTCAACACATAAAAATGCAGCATTTGAAATTTGAGACAGCAGTAAACACATCAAGGGGGAAAAAAAGAATACCAAAGCTCTTCCACACTGTTCTGCAATGGAGTGCCTGTAATCAGCAACTTGTTCTTGGTGCTGAATTCCTGTAGGATAAAACAATTTTGAGAATGAAAAAAATCGAAAACAAATCAAACATGCAGGTAAAAGATTGAACAATTAGAGAACTGGCAGTACCGAAAGAGTGGTATATAGCTGGGCCTCACTATTTTTTAACCTGTGAGCTTCATCAACCATTAGGTAATTCCACTTGATCTTTGAGAGTACTACCTTGTCCTTCAGGACAACTTCATAGGTAGTTAACAGCGTATTGAATTTTATAGATCGGCCAACTTTCTTATCGTTATAAAATTCATACTGCTGGCAAACCTCTCTACTAGCACGGGTACCAACATACACAATGACATTCATATCAGGAAGCCACTTCCTAAACTCCTTGGCCCAATTAGATAAAGTCGATAGGGGCACAACAGCAAGAAAAGGCCCAGGGATTTGTTGAGCATTCTGCAGGGAAAACCAAAAATAGTTTATTCGATAAATCAAAAAAAGTGTGACTAAAATATTACAATACAAGAATAGACAAATAATTTACCTGTAAAAAACCAAGCATGGACACGGACTGGACAGTTTTGCCAAGACCCATCTCATCAGCCAATATAACATTTGTATCATTCCTCCAACTGTCACATGTGAAAGAAACCACAAATTTTTATTTAATTGAAAAACCTGCAAAATAGACATTTCCCATAACTCAAAATGTTACCTGTTAACAAGGAAGTTCAAACCCTCGAGCTGATAATCGCGAAGCTTTCCTCCTCTTAACCATTCAGGTTGTTCATCAAGTTTCCTTAAGCTTGCTGAAAATTTAGTTTGCATATTAAATACCTTCTTAGGAACAAACCATGTAAAGCATGCAAGTTTTACATGGCAGATTAAAGAACAATATTCATTCACGTTCATCAAGTTTCCTTAAACTTGCTGAAAACTTATTTCTGCACGTTCTTAGGAACAAATCATGTGGATCATGCAAGTTTTACATTAGCATATATAAGAAGTTCACTCAGGTTGTTCATCAAGTTCCCTTTAAATTGCTGAAAACTTATGTTTGCACATTAAATCTTCTTAGCAACAAATTATTTAGATCAATGCAAGTTTTACATAACAGCTAAGGGACAATATTCATGAAGGGAAGCAGAGGTGTGAGGAGAGTTCACAAAAAGTATGAACTACACATGAATCATGTCAGCAGATTTTGGGATCAGGAACCCGAATTTGAAGTAGAACGATATAATATGAAGCAAACTGTACCAAGAAACAACTATCAAGATGTCATTTCTAATACTGAAAATGTAAATGAAGTTTAAAATAGCAAACAAGAATATCTCAATTCTCTGTGTACAAACAACTGCACTAAATCCTCAACAAGTTTTCTAATTGGTTATGTTACCAAATCAAGAAATAAATAGCAAACTCCAATTAACCATACCTTTCCCTTTCTTACGCTGGAGATCCACCATTTTCCCTTGCACAGCCATTGCAGCTTCACGTGCCTGCTCGCAGAGTGCAAGTCAAGAAGCATCTTGCAGGTAAAATATAAAATGGGACAAAACTACAGTGATACTGTACCTTGTGTTCATCAATTGCATCTTGTGCAAATGCTATATCTTTATCCTTTTCCCTGAAACAGGCATTGTTAAACATAAGTTTGAGAGTAAAACTTCATATCATTGGCTGCAAGCAGAGTGTACAGAAGAGAAGCATCAAAGAAAAGAATAGATGCTTACGAGTAAGGATGAAATTAAGAATCCAATAAAAATGTGAAATGTATAGAACACTTTTCACAGAAAGGCAAGGCTTAAGCAAAAATATTACACCAGTCAAAAAAAGAAAATCATACAACAATATGGTTTCAAATACCAGGTTGCTTCAGCATAAGATAGTCCTTGCCACTTCACTAAGTACTCAGGTATAACATTGTCGAAGGTATCTTTACTAATTCGATCAGCAATAACTCTCTCCACCTTAAAAAGCACGGTGAGATGAAGCACAGTGAGATGAGGAAGAGAAAGTGAAATTTTACAACTATGCCCAAGAAATAATGAAAAAAAACAAATTTATAAAAATTAAACCTGACTGTTTTGCTTGATTAGATCCAAATCCATTTCCTTGCTCACATCATTGACCTCAATCTGGCAGGTTAACACAAACCAAATAGAAAAGCTTAATCATCACACAACATTTATTTTCTAGGCAGTTTTATATACATGAGAAACTTCAAAAGAAAAGGGAAGGAACAAGAAAAATGATCATTTATAAAAGAGCAGTTGCTTTAAATTAACCAGCTGGTAAACATCTATTCCTTATATATTAAATATTTGAACATCCTTGAAATCATATCGGTCACATTGAGGGGGAAAAAAACGTCCCAAGAAATCTAACATTTAACATTATTCTAGTAGCATTATTATGGTGACCCTCATCCTTGAAGTGCACTTTGTTCTATGACAGAAGCGATATAAGTTTTCCAAGCCCATTGTACCTTTGAACAATCAAGAAAATCAGCTAAGCACCCACAAATTGTTGAAAAAAAAAATTCAACAATGCAAGTGGAGCTCTGAAAATAAATTTAGAATAATCCCAAAAAGCCTAAAACTAAGATGATACTGCTAGATTGAGACCTCTCACTAAATGTTTTCATCCTTTAAAGCGAATTCCAACATGTAAATCTTCATGCCAGTTAAATTCAGGGTACGTCAGGTATAACCAGGATATGAATCTTCAGATAAGAATGATGGCTCAAAATGTTAGTTACTCTTTGAAAAATAACCAAGTTCAGGGCACATAAATGAACTCCAAAAATTGTTATTAATACACAAGAACTTCAGAATTGTCATTAGAACAAAAGACTTACCTCCTCGCGTGTAAGCATTCTCCTATATCGCACATCTTCCATCACCTTTTTGGTGTAGTTCAGTACCTTCTTAAAACCACTTAGCTGAAAGCACAAGTAAACAGAGATTCTAAATAGCAAATAGAAAAAAAGTTCACCACCAGAAAATTCCAAGCAAGGCAACAAATAATTTGCACACAATTAGTACATGAAATCACCATCAAGCAACACATAAAGGCAATCATACATTTTGCAGTTCAGAGAACGATTTCCACTGACAGTGCAAGTGTGACTGGCCTTTCCATTTTATCAAAAATTCCATCTGATTCCAATCTGGCTCTAACTCAAACAAGTGGCTCAACAGAACAGGTTCTGTTGATCTATTGTTCCTTGCAGCATCTTCAGCCGTACCTTTTGGTTGATGCCATAGAACTCTTTCAATGGAATCACCATCTTCTTCTTCAACTTCTTCCTGAACAAACAATTTTCCAAAGAATGAATATGTATCATACATGTAGAACATGGCAAAGTAAGACAAATTTGGATGTTTCCAACGACATGCCATATTGAAATCCATTATTAAAAGGAATCAAGGCACATAAGCATCTGCGGAACCATTAAAACTAAAATAAAAATGCCCAACAGCACAATTATCTGTCAATCCCAATACAAAAATGAAGACATGAAGTTAGTACCCACCATCATGGAATTGCAATTTTGGATGAGAAAAATCGGGAATTTCTGTGAGGTATGGTGATGCAAGGAACTAGCAACCCAGACATTTATAGTTTGTCAAACCGAAAAGAAATAGGAAATTAGCAAAATGCACACCAAACTCAATGTTGTTGACAATTCTGAAACTATGAAACAGGTAAAAACTAAAATACATGAGGAAGTCAGCACAAATCATGTCAAACGCAAGATTGATGACATTTCTGATACTATAAAGCAGCAGAGAGAAGAACTAAAAAATCTGTGAAGAAATTAGCACAAGCCACATCAAATGCAAGGTTGTTGATATTTCTGAAACCATAAAGAAACACAAGAAAGAATTAACACATCCAAGGAAGTCAGCAAAGCCAACGTCAAACACATAGTTGTTGATATTTCAGAGAACATAACGATTGAAATCAATTTAAAGTATACTACAGGAATAAACCCCAACCTAGCTTGGTGGCGTAGTAGGGAATTGTTATTGGCTTAGGGATGGAGGCGTAGCCTTCACATATGCGGTGAGTTAGCCATTTTTAGTTCAGTTATTGTTTATCCTCGAGAAAGAGTTGTTGTCTATTAAAATAGTTAAAGTTGGTGTGAAAGAGTTATTATCTAAAAGGAATAATCAATACTAGATGCCTAGTTTAATAAGGATTTAATAATAGAAAAACTGAAATGTGTATATATATTTCAGTTTATAAGAATGATGTTTTCTGAATTCAGGAATTCTTGAGGAAGTGCGAGCCTTTCTCTCTCAGAGTGATTATATTCTATAGCTCAGACATCTTGTTGTCCGTTATTTTGAATTCTACCAAGCATAAAGTTTGCAATCTATTTGTTGCAATCTAGAACCAAATTCTTCTGCCCATCCTAAATTATACAAAGCACCAGGTACAAAGTTATGGTCCAAAAAAACATTGGTCAACCACATATGTGAATAGTATATATGTGTTATCACCTTTGAAATTAAGAGAGAGAAGATCAGGCTTGACTATCTACCATGTAATTAACAAGTTGCATAAATAGGATATGTTGCTTCGTACGCAAGATGAAAGGACGAAAAGAAACAGCCAAAAGTAGAAACAATTAACCAACAAGGTCAAGCAAACAACATTTTCTGCAAGTCTCAATGCAATATTACCAAACCTGTAGGGTCACAAGGCATTTGTTATCAATTCAAAAAATAATAAGAGCAACATACATTAAATAATCACAAGTTTATGGCACCTTTTGGGGCTTTTTCTTCTTCCCTTCATCTACTTCTTCACTCTCTTCACTTTCAACATAAGAGACCTTGCGAACCGACCGACTAGAAGTTCGAATCTCACTGCTTTTTCCATTAAAATTAATTGACAAAGTGGAACGAGCAGCAGATTTACGAGGATGTGCTACTCTTCTAGTCATGTTTTTGAAGTCGTCATCAAGATCACAGTCTGTGTCCTCAGCTGAATCCTCATCCTCCTCGAATGAACTTTTCGCTCTCTTCGGTCTGCTAGAAGCCTCATGCAATGACTTGCGTTCTTTCACGGACTTTGTAATGCGTCCACCTTTACCGCGATGTCCACCCTTAGGTTTCCTTGTGTAATAAGAATTATCATCATCTAAGGCATCCAAATCATCCTCACTGTTCTCATCTTCATCTGATTCTTCAGCTTCCCAGTCTTTGTCCTGCTTACAATCATAAACCACTTTGTCTTTATTATATTGAGAATGATTTATCACTTCATTATCTAATATGAGTTCACCACCCAGTAAAATCACACTACACACCAAGAACAAAAATAAGAATATACATATGATGAAATGCATATAATGCATGTCACCCATGCAATTAATTTGGTCCCAGGTTACAGAAAAAAAGTTTGTACTAGCATCTCACAAGTTAGTCCCTATTGCATTTAAACATAAGCCACAAAGGACACCATTTAGGATGATTATATCTCCCTACAAAAGGAAAGTAAGATGATGCAGCATGTGCAACCACCATAAAATGTTTCATCCCCCTTCCTTCCCTATTTACTTACTAATGCAACAGAGACAGTATAGTATAAGTCAATAGAATAGCGGACACAGTTTTAACAAGTATGTTTTCAAATTAGAACTCACTTCTGAGCAGAAAATATTTTTCTACAATCCAAATCTGTGCATCCCAAGCTTCCCTTTATGAACAAAACATATTCTAAAGCAATTTAAGTCGTGTGTCCAAAGACTGATCACACTTTTTATTAAATTATCATTGTCAAATCAAATCTAGTCTCAAATTCCCATTCACATGTCATGAGGAAATTTCTTCTTTACTTTAATGAATCCATCGCAGAGGATGAACAAACTTAAAGCCAGCATGGCACTGGTAGTTCAGCCTCTTCAATTCACAGAGCTAACTTGCGTTATGTCATATATAGTGCCTTCAGCTTCCAGTAAGTAATAAATGAAAGCTCTAAAATAGGCATATATAGCTCTTATTTCGAGCACATGGAACAAAGTATAAGGAAGAAATACTGTTTGTCTTTTTGTTTTACATAAAACAAATCTTATCAAAGGATCCAAGGGCACTGAAGGTGCCAAACAACAAATGTTGAAGCTCAGCTGTACACTGGTATATTAGTGGATGGTACAAACCTGACTCTCCTTCTCCAGGACACATGGTCAGAAATTAACCCATATATATTTTTTCCATAAAAATTATAACGGTACAAAACAGAACAAGCCCATGGAAGGCACCAAAGCTTAGATAACAAAGGGAGATGAATGGCACAGTTGCAAGATTACATAATCTCAATGATGCCCAATCAGCATATGCTAATACTATATCAAAACAATGGAAAAGGAAT
Organism: Erythroxylum acuminatum; assembly: GCA_026284645.1. Lineage (NCBI taxonomy): Eukaryota > Viridiplantae > Streptophyta > Magnoliopsida > Malpighiales > Erythroxylaceae > Erythroxylum > Erythroxylum acuminatum. Next base: position 16,957,923 of record JANKOD010000002.1, on the reverse strand, counting down.
AGATAACAATTATGATAATGGAAGGATGATAACCTTGCTTCCTTGCTGAGCACTTGTGACACCATAATCAGGTTCAAAGTCTGCATCATCTGGATCATCCTCTGTATAGGATTCAAAAGAAAAAGGAAAAACAGACTTAGGATTTCATATTGGAGGGACAAATTCAAAGTCTGGAAAATAGGTGCCTTTTTTCCATTCTTATACAGCTAAAAAAAGGATATTAACATTTAGTATCAGATACATAGCAATAGCAAAGAAATTACCATCGTCTTCATCTTCTTCCTCATAATCAGCATCACCATCATCATTGTTGTTATCTTCAGTATCATCATTGCTGGGTAAAGCTCTTGAAATCCTTGATACATTATTATGCGGTATATGGGGCATTTGTTGTCTTGAGTTCACTCCAACAGAACGGTTGAACCCCCTGTAGTGCATGGAGTCACTTTGATCTTCGCCATCCTGCTCGTAGTATTCATCAGATAACATCTCCTCTGCAGGAACATCAGAATGGCCCTTTTGTCCCTTACTCAGTTCTTTTTGCCCCTCTTCATCTTCCGACACTAATTTATCATCTCTTCCATCTGATACATTATCTTCCGAGCCTTCTGCAAGTTTATAATCTGATTTTGAATCCTGCCCAGAATCTGATGCACCCTGAGAGCCCATAGGTTGGCAGTCCTTCCAAAAACTCGAACCCCACTTTCCAGCTGCATTTCTCCTTCCAGGAGGCTGAAAATGAGAATCACTCAAACTTACGTCATTGTCAGCTACTGGACCACCATGGAATCCAACAGCATTATCTGGCTCCCCGTCACTTTCATACTGTGCATCCATATTCATATCAAACTCTCTTCCACTAAAGCCCCCATCTATATCTTCACTCCCTACCATTCTATTGACTTGTCGTCCCTGCCCCTTTTCTTCTAAGACACTGCGTGAAACTGTTTCGTCAGAGTAGTTCCTAAAGAAGGCCATCCTCCTACATGGAATTTTTTAAATGGCAACGTTCTAGCATCCAAAAAGCATTATGTAGACACGGCAGTGTATCATGTTTTCTTCCAAAAGTATCTCTAGAAAACAAAACCAGCAAAAAGATTAAAAGAAACATCAACTAAAGAAATTAAATAGATGAAGAAACTCAAAATTCGGTAAATTTATAGGAATTAGGCGTGGCAATCTTTTTTCGAAGAAACAAAAAGCAAGGTTGGTCGACAACTGCTGCTCATTGCTTAATTTCAGACTACAAGAAGGGGAAAATTGTACATCATGCATAGGTAGATAGAAAGATCACTGCTTTTTCAGGTGATAATAATCGAAAAATCAGCATTATATCTTCGTCCACAAGTAACTAGCCACATCCATTTGTAAAGCAAAAGTCAAAGTTCAAATAATTTGTCATCAACAGTCACAGACAAGACGCTACAAGACGTTCAAACGCAGAACTGAAGTGACATACTTGGAAGATCAAACAGTCTCAGATGAACGAGGGAAGTGCAGACTGTAGTCCAAAGCAGCAGACTAAATGTCAAAACAAATATCGATTGAAAAACCACGAGAATCCAAATTCAACAATCGCTAAACTCGTCCAAAATCAAAGCAGACGATAAAAGGGAACCAACGGGGCAAACTACAGATCCATGAGCAACAAGGTAAAATCAAACGGAATGAAACTTCGGAAGTCTGAGAGTTCCAAATTGGAAACCCTAGAGCACAAAACGAAACTTAAATCCGAAATCGCAAACCCTAAACTCACGAAACACAACTTAAACGGGAAAATCCGAGCCGAAAATCAAGGCACGTGGTTTAGACAAAGGGAAGGCCAAAGCTAACCTTTGTATAAAAAATGGAGCGTATAGACAATGACTGGAATGCGATTAATCAGGTCAAAGAGTTTCTTTCAACATGATAAGGAGTGCGCAGGTTAATAATTGTGCGCACCTTTCAAATCGCCGGAAACCAAATCGCCGGCAGGAAGCTAGCGAACGATGTCGTTCAGGTGCTTCTGTTTCCAAGTTTATTTGAATTAAAAATTCACGTACAAAGGTCTGGACAGGCTGTTCGATGACGGCGGCGATGGCGACCGAGGCCGGTAGTGAGAGGTTTAATGGCGTGGCGATTTGATTGGGTTAATCGTCGATTGGTTAGAGAGGGAAAGAAACAAAGTAAAACAAAAATAGGCGTTTCCTAGAGAGAGAGAGAGAGAGCGAAATGTTATGTTTATGAGAAAATAGGAAAATTATAAAGAAGGATTTGAGTGATTTAATTGCTCTCTCCCGAGACGTGTTTTATAGTAACCCTCTCCCTCTCTCTCTCAAAATTTGGAGATAATTTTTTGGAAAAATTAAAAAGCATTTTTTTTTGTTTCAAGTGTTTTTCTATTTTTCGATTTAATCCCCAATGGGACGGGTCCACGTGGCAGTACGGAGATAGATTAATCGGACGGTAGGCGTGAACCGAGGTTTTGGATGGCTGCACGCGGCTTTGAGGGTTGAAATTCAAGTGTGCAGTGTGTGTGTGGGCGCTTGCTGGGGTGAAAATATAGTGACGAAAATGTCCTTAGGGAATGAGTGCATATAGAGACAAAAAGGTAACGGTGGATTCGCAAATTGGCAAGTACTAGAAAAGTTCGGCCTGTTTTGAGCAAATGAATATCTTTCAACCTTAGTTGGAGGTTAGTCGGTAAGAAGTTCTATTGATTTAAGTGAGATCATATGTTTAAATTCTTTTTATATGTGTAGTTGTTTAAAATTTAATGTCAGAGTTTTATTTTTCGCAAGAAACCTATCTAATTTGAGCAGAGATTAGTCTAAGAACTTACTCAACTTAAGCAGAATTAATCTAAATGTGAATAGTTTAAAAGTATCTTACCATAATTAAAACCCTCATAAAATACCTCGTGGGTAAAAAAAAACGACCATCTTTCATAAGATGTATAACATTTTCCTAATAAAATGGTTTGGTTAATTCTCCGTACTTCTTAATATGTAATCCTTTCTAATAGTACAACATCAACAAATGACAATAAAAATGGCACAATAACAACTACTAGTAGTAAAAATCCCGCTAAATACAGTTTTAAAAGGTTTTAATGTACACAATCTTATTTCTAACTATAAAATTGTTCTTAATATTTTATAATTTATGGGCAAAGTAAACAAAAAAAACCTATTTTGTTTTTTTGTTCTTTATGGGAATTAATTGTAGGTCATACCAATGTTATGAAAACCATACCAGATTTGATACCGGATTGGATTCTAGTACGGTGCTGTACCGGTACCGATACCAGGTACTATTTCAGGTAATTTTTTAAATTTACAAAATAGTCCCTAAATTTTTTTAAAAATTACAAAATAGTCCATTGTCATATTGTAAAGTTGCATATTATTTAATTTAGTTTTTTTGTTTACATCTTATCCATTTTAGTTTATATATATCTTTATTATATTTTAATTATTTCTATATATAATAATTAATTGTAAAATAATGA
>JANKOD010000002.1:16930162-16940563 GCA_026284645.1 Erythroxylum acuminatum | reverse complement strand
AAATTTTTATGTAAGTTATATATTAAAGTTAACAACAACAATATTTTATATCTAAAAATAAAATAAAAATTTAAAAACTAACGTTAAATTGAAAGTTGATAAGTCCATATTCTACTATACATAGGATAGTCACTAAATATGTACTCTAGTGTAATCTTTTTGTTGTTTTATAATAATGTAGTGAAATTTTAAAAAAAAATACACTTATACGAGTTATTAATTTTTTAAAAATTTAAAATTTACTTGATACCACAAAAAAGTCATTACACATAATTACACTACAAAAAAATGGAGTTTAGCGACTGTGTAGTTTTTCTGTTGGTAAGCTAAGTTAGCGACGGAATTTATCGAAGGAACAAAGGGTTAGAGAAACGGCCGTATGTCATAATTTGTGACGAAGCACAAATTTTCTGTCAGTAATTTATTGACGAATATTTTGTGTTCCGTCGCTATAATTAAGGACGATTATTTTGTACTTTCGATAAATTTAATGACGGAACGATTGTTTCGGTCGCTAAATTTACCGACATAAAATGCTATCCATCGGTAAATTTGTTGACGTATTTGGTAATTCTGTCAATAAATTAACGAACTATACTAACATAACTTAGTTATCTATTGATAAATTGATTACATTTTTATCGACGGACTTTGGTTTTCCATCGGTAAATTTATTGGTACGGTTTTTAAAATTTTTTCCCTACATTTAATTTTATTTGATAATCTTATTATTTATGCATAATTTATATAGTTATTAGTTATCTATTGATAATATTTTGGTTTGTTTCTACATTTAATTTGTTAAAATATAAAGTTGAATGATGATATAAAGTAAAAATTATCTTAATTGATAATAAAAAATTATTTGTATTACAATAAGTATTTAATTCATACGAAATGACTACAACTACGCTATTCATTTGCTAAATACGGATGCTCTGAATGTTGCGATGAGGTGCAGTCCTTCCTCTTCAACTCATCCATCTCATTACAGAGCTGGGCTATGTACTCCATCAACTATTGCAACTGCGATGCTAGTGACTGTAATAAAATAATACATAATTGAAACACTCTAATAAAAATAGAGGATTAGTTCCGCACGTTGAAAGCATTATTTATTCCTACCCAACACTCTCATAAATTATAAATTTCTAACATTTATTAAATAACAAAATTAAATAACACAAAATTGAAACACTCTAATAAAAAGAAAGGATTATTATGGACGAGATGGGCATGGGCATTTCATTAAATTCACATCTCAAGTTTCCTTGCCATACATATTTCAAATTTGCCACTCTAGTTGGTTTACATTTTAGTTTTCATAAAATTTTGATCTATTCATAGAGGTTGGGAGTGTGATCTTCTTGTCAAGTATAAAGAAGCATGAAATATTTATATGCATTTCTAATTTTTAATATTGCTAGACCAAACCAATCTCGACTTGCTTGGTTTAATCTATTCGTAAAACCATACAGAATATTATAGAATATTTTAATTATAATTTTCACTTTGATAATGGACATGAATATTGTTAAGAGAATTTGTAATATTACACATATTCAAATTTTCTTTTACACCCAGATGACAAGAAGTCCACATCATGGTTGTATATTTTTTTAACAGTTGTCGTTATATCTTAGAAAAGCTTCAAATAGATATTTGTGACTTCTTCAACTATACATGTTGAGCTTATTTCATATTAAGTAGCTATATCACGATTTGTATAGTTGAAAAATCTCATTGGAGTGTTGCATATGGTTGATTTAGTTACTAAACTCATAACTTTGTACTATGATAACAAATTAGTAGTGTAATTTGTATGAGCATACTAAGACCAAGTATATGTTTTTTACTTCACTAACTTAGGGATGGCACCATAATATTTATAATGGACATGTTAATACCATAGGTATGTTAAAGTCTTTAACACTATTAGTCAGAGTGAAATTTATTTTTGCTCCAATTTCAATTTTCATTTAATGTAATTCAATTATGATGATCATTAGTACATACTCAATCATAAAGATTATAATTTCTTTTTATAATGAATGATGACATGTCATAAATATTAAAATTTTTAATATTTGTGTCAATTTTGAGCAATTAGATCAAAACAGGCTTAGAGGCATGTTTAAATTTAATATAAGACCTTTTATGACTTATGACATATAAAGGTATCTCGAGATACCAAGAAGTCTTTTTAGACATATAAAAATGTAAGGGATGTATCTTATAAAAGATTTCTCTATTGTAGTTTAGCACAAAAATGAAAGAAATTGAAAATGGCAATAATAAATGCTACAATCAGATCAAAGGTACCGTCCTATGCTACCAAGTTTTCATATTCCCATTTATATCAATAAAGTTATTAGATATATGTGATTATATTAGAACTATGTAGCATGTTGACATCGCTTATGGTAATTTTTGGTATCAAAAAATTTTACTAAACTAAATGATGAGTAATGAGTTACCTTTGAACCAAATTATTTTTCAAAAAATGTGTCAATAAATTTTTTATACTAAATGTTTTCATAATACAATTTGTTTAGTTTTCAAAACCGGTAGTAAATAATATTGTTTAAAGAAGAGAATATTAGAAAAATTTCTTAAATTAACAAATATTATTTGTGAATTTTAAACTTAAAAGTTTTCTTAAAGTTAATATAAGGATTTAATCCATAATAAATTATAACGAGTATGATAAATGGTCTAATTAAAATTGATTAAACTCATGAAATCCAAATTAGATTATGAAACCTATTATTAATACATAAAAATGCTAATTAATTGTTTCACAAATATTACCTTCCATATAATTGTCCAATTTCATTCTATTATATAAAATCCTATCCCTTTTTCTATATTAACTCCTTTAAATTGACTTTAGGCTAAGCTCGAGTCATATTGCTAATCCTAATTACGATAACTAGTTCTAGTTTCAAAGGACCTTCCATATAATTGTTCATTTTCCATTTCAAGTCTTATGTAACTACTTTAGGCATTTTCTTTAGATTCCAAGACATTAACCAAGTTTAGGCATTAACCAAGTCTCACCAACATCCCTAAGTGACATTTCATCGAACAATTTATAGGCAACCTGAATTATCTCTAACTAATAACAAAACCACCACATTTTTTCATTAATTACCAACAAAATCACATTCAAACAACAAATAAACCAACCACATTAGGTAAAAGCGCATAATACCCCACAATCCATTAAAACAAAACCCACCTACCCATGTTCCTTTATATAACCATTTAACAACGAATTTTTTGGAGACAAAATAAACCCAAGAGCAAACTTACCTGAAAACGATGCACAATGGACCAAAGCAAGTAAAAATCGACAATGGATGTTTGGGAGGAAGAGGGACCGACAATGTTGATGTAGGGAAGAAGAGAGAAAGTAACAAAGGGGAGGGAGAAGGGGGTTTCAGGTAGCTTAAATGGGTGATCATCCAAACAACGTCGTTTTAATTTATGAAAAATTTGACAGTTATCGACAAAACAACAGTTTCTTCGATATTTTACTGACAAAAATCTAGTTCCGTCAGTAATTTAGATGGTTATTTTTCCTGCCAACCATTGTCGCCTATTTTTATGATGGACTTTACTATTCCATCGCTATATCCCTCCACGTTTATCGACAGATATTTTGGTGTTCGTAAAAAACATATTTTTTAAAAAATGTACCGATGGAAAATCAATTTCCCTTGCTAATTTACTATAGAATGTTTTCCATCGTTAATTTTCTTCAGTAATGTGTTATTTTCTTGTAGTGTTATATAAAAAAATTATGAAACTTAATTGATTTACTAATGGTTTTTATTTTTTAAATATATTTAATTAACAATACTTTTATGAGACAATTTTGTGTTGTTAAATTAATATAATAAATATATTATTAACAATTATAATCACCATATTTAATATAAATAAATAAATATATTTGATTATACAAAGGGAGGAAGGCAGAAACACTTGGGAGTATTTTTTGTAAATTTTTGTTAAAAGTTATGATTTTTTGGAAAAAAAGTCCCTATACGGAGACCAGTACCCAAGAAGACTTTTGTACCACTTTTCGGCCGGTATGGTACCTTTCGGCTGGTACCAGTCGGTACAGTACGAAATTAAAAACACTGATGGAAATGGATCGAAGTAAAGTGGACACTTTTCCTTTATGGGTGGATTTTCACAATCTCCTATTATAACTATGGACCATTGAGGGGCATAGCTATCTTGCTAGCTCAATTGGAAAAATATTATGTATGGACTCACAAACAACTTCTATAGAGAGAATCGATTATGCAAAAATATGTATAGAGATTCAGAAATCCACCTTTCTTCCGGAGACTCTCTATGTTATGTGCCTAGGGGACAATGGGGAATTAGAGAAGAAGGAAATAACTATTACTTTCCCTTGGAAACCTAGTAACTCTACCAAAGTGTGGCAGCCTATAGGGAGGAAATTCCAAACTGGTGGGTAACAGGAACTTTTAGGGATTGATTCCTCTACACACTTTCAGGAAGAATCAAACAAACCTGAGGAAGCTTCGACTCATAGAGGGAATGTTAATGAATCCATTCTATAGTCCAAATTGATGGCTGAAGGAGACATAGGCAGTCATGGTATTTCTGACATTAATGTTGCTAAACATAATTGTGCGAGCATTGAAGACAATCTGTTAATTTCTAGAGAAAAGACTAACCTAGAACAGACTGATTTACACATATCAAAAGCTCCTATACATCCCTACTTGTGCAGAATGAACCCTTTAAATAAAGAGGAAGCTACATCCTCTTATACTAATTCTTCTAATTATCCTTCAATTATGGAGACTAGTGATATTGAATTGGATGATTTTCAAATTGTCGCTAGCAAGAAATCTCTGCCAAAGGTAAAATTTTACCTATATGGTAGTTCTAATACGGAATGCACATGGTATTAATAACCTGGAAAAGCTGTATGCTTTGAGGGATTTTGTCTGGAGGATTAAACCTCTTATCATAGTTTTGCTTGAAACGAAAATAAGATCTTAGACTATGAATAAGGTGAATATTTTAGGTCTTTGTTGGACTTCTCTTTCCAATCATCACCACCATCATTATAGCAAAATTGTTATTAGTTATAATGAGAGTTTTGTAAAAGTGAAGGAGAAGGTTTCTAATGAGTAAATGATGCATTTAAAGGTTCACTTTATAATGGAATGAGTTACATTTCATTCCTCTTTTATCTATGGATTTAATACAAGTTTCTAAAGGAGTAGTTTATGGTCTTCACTGCGCAACATCCAAAATACCTTTTCAGGTCCCTGGATCATAGTTGGTGATTTCAATTATACTATCTATCGAACAGAAGCAGAGATAAATTATAGTGTAAGGAATTACAATGATGATCTAAAGCTTTGTGTAGAGCATTTGGGTGTTACTAATCTTAAATAAGAAGGATATTTCTTTACTTGGAGTAACAAACAATAGAATGATTGGAACATTCAGAGAAAAAAAACTAGACAGAGCTCTAGTCAATATAGATTGGCTCTTACAATTTGCACATAGTAAGGCTGCATTCTTGGATCCTCTCTTTTCATATCATATTCCGATTATGATTGATGGGCTTTTCCAGAGGTCTTTCACTCATCATCCTTTTAGATTTTGTAACTACCTTGTCAATGTGGAAGGTTTTTTGATGTTGTTCAGAAGGGCTTAACTGCCCAAGTATTCAGATCCAGACAATTCATTTTTTGTCAGAAACTTAAAGCTATCAAAACTGAATTGAAGAAGTTGAAATCCTTATATTCACTAAGCACACAAACAACAATTGATATTGCTAAGGAACGATTATTAGCAACCCAATCTTTACTTTCTGTCAACCCTAGAGATTATGATCTTATTATGAAGGAAAAGTTGGAGTTGGAAATCTTTCTAAAATCTGTTCAAGGAAATCTTTCTAAAAGTTGTTCAAGAACATTCTTCTCTGATCCAACAAAGGTCTAGGATAAGTTGGCTTAAGGAAGGGGACATAGCTTTTAAGTTCTTTTTCACTTCCCTATCAGATAGGAGAAATGTAAATAAAATTTGTTATAATACTAGTGCGAATGGGAGAATCCTAACTGACCAATAAAATATTTTAGAGGAGGCTGTCAATTTCTATAGGGGGCTCTTGGGATCAGATATAGACTCTTCTTCTTCCTCTATGGACTCTCTTTAATCTATTATTCCCAACAGAATCTCTAAGGAAGCTTCTCGGGAGTTGGTGGAACCTATTTCTGATGATGAAATCAATGCTACTGTCTTTGCTATGAATGGAATGAAAGCCCCTAGTCCTAATGAACTAAACGGTTTCTTCTTTCAAAAGAAATTGTCAAAAACTCATGAATAGCCTCTATAAGCCAATCTTCACTTTATCTTAACCCTAAAGATTATGATCTTATTATGAAGGAAAATTTGGAGATGGAAATCTTTCTAAAAGTTCAAGAACATTCTTCTCTGATCCAACAAAAGTCTAGGATTAGTTGGCTTAAGGAAGGGGACATAGCTTCGAAGTTCTTTTCAATTCCCTATCAGATAGGAGAAATGTCAATAAAATTTATTCTATTACTAGTGCGAATGGGAGAATCCTAACTAACTAATAAAATATTTTGAAGGAGGTTGTCAATTTCTATAAGGGGCTTTTGGGATCAGATATAAACTCTTCTTCTTCCTTTATGGACTCTCTTCAATCTATTATTCCCAACAGGATCTCTAAGGAAACTTCTGGGGAGTTGGTGAAACCTATTTCTGATGATGAAATCAATGTTACTGTCTTTGCTATGAATGGAATGAAAGCCCCTAGTCTTGATGGACTAAATGGTTTCTTCTTTCAAAAGACCTGGTCTATTATTGGACCTATGTTTAGAGGGGCTATTCATGAGTTTTTTGGCAAGGGGATCATGGTAAAGGAATTTAATAAAACTTTTCTCTGCTTAATTTCTAAAATCTTTAACCCCTCTACTTTTGGTGATTGCAGGCCAATTACATATACAAATTTCATCTAAAAAATTATAGCTAAAATCTTGGCAAATAGATTGAAGAGTGTTCTTAATCTCAATATCAATGAAAATCAGAATGCATTTATGAAGGATAGAAGCATTGGTTACAACATTCTTATTGCTCAGGAACTCCTAAAAAGTTATACTAGAAGGAACTCCCCCCTGAATTGTGCAATTAAGACTGACTTTAATAAAGCTTTTGACTGCATTAGTTTGCCTTTCCTCTTTAAGGTTCTTAAGGCTTTCAATTTCCCTGATTTTTTATCAACTGGATTAAGGCTTGTTTCTCCACCACAACTTATTGTGCCTTAATTAACGCACCTCGTTTGGAATTATTAAGGGGAAGAGAGGTATTAGACAGGGAGATCCTTTGTCTCTTTATCTTTTTATTTTATGTATGGAAGTGCTATCCTAATTGATTAAGACTAGAGTCTCTTATAATCCTAAATTCAAGTATCATTCCAAATGCAGAAGAATTTCTCTTACTCATCTCTATTTAATGGATGATCTTGTTCTGTTCTATAAAGCTAATCTTGAATCGGTTAAGTTATTAATGGATACTCTTAATGAGTTTTCTGACATGTTTGGGCTTAAGGTTAATCTTAATAAAAGCCATTTTGTTCTCTCATTAACAATAGAATCTCTCTAGGACATCATTTCCCTCTTTAACTGGGCTGAATAGGAAAATCCTACCATTGCATTATCTGGTTTGCCTATTACTACCAGAAGGCTATCTTTCAATGAATGCCTTCCTCTTATTGAATGAATACAGAGGAGAATCAACAAGTAGGCTAATAGATTTCTTTCATTTGGAGGTAGAGTTCAACTTCTTAAATCTGTATTATGTTCCCTTCACTTTTATTGGAGCACACATTTTCCTTTGTCTAAGAAATTGATTACATCAGTGGGGAAAATGATAAGAGACTTTTTATGGGGCAAAGAAAATGGGAATTTGAGTTTTCCAAAGGTCATATGGGCAGATGTGTGCAAACCCAAGGAGAAGGGAGCGTTAAGGACCATCTCTATAAGAGTAGCCAACAATAATTTCCTAATTAAAAGAATTTGGAGAGTGCTTCAAGACAAGCATTCAATGTGGATAAGATGGCTTCACCACTATTTTCTAAAAGGGAATAGCCTATGGTCCCTTTTACTTAGATCCTCCTTCTCTTAGTTGCTCAACCAACTTTTAAAGAAAAGAGAAGAAATAGCAAATGAGGTTTCTTGTAAAGTTGGGAATGGAAAGATTGCTTTCTTATGGGATGATAACTGGACTAGGTATGGTCCCCTTTCCTATAATTCCAATGTGGTAATAGCCTTTCTAAGTTTTGATTACAAGGCTAAGGTTGTTGTTACAAAAAATCTTATTGAGTGGATTCACTTTCCTACAGAAGTTCAACAAATAAAACCTTCTTACTCTCCTAATCTTTCCTAACACCTAGGACAATTATCTTTGGCTTGGACTTCCTATTGAGAGATTTTCTAGTAGGCTCTACAGGAGATGGATACACAGTTCAGAACATGTTATTCCCTAGTTTCCAATTATTTGGAGCAAATTTCTTCAACCTAGTACTGCTTTCCTACTATGGCTAATGGTTAAAAACAAGACTGCAACTATGGACAAGTTACAATTCTTGCTAAATCTGGAAGCGACTTATAGTTTATGTAAAGAAGCCCTAGAAATAAGAGATCATCTCTTCTTTCTCTGCCCTTTATTCAATACTTTTTGGAATAGGATTAAAGAACTATTCTCATGGTATGAGCCCTCTTATCTGCTCATGGATCTAATCAACACACTTTCTGTAACACAAACTTCTTCTTAGCTTTGGAAGAAGAAAGTGTTGATCCTAGCCTTAACAGCATAAGAAATCTAGCATAAGAGAAATACGAGGAAGTTCCAAAATAAGGAACATTCCGAGGAAGCAGTAATACATTTACTTTTTCTGATAGTCAGGGAACAAATTACTTGTTGGGAAATAAAACCAGTCTAAAGAGAATAAAAACTAGAAAGCTAGAGAGACAATAGGATTTTTGGCACGTACCTGACTGCATAAACTGGCATAGTATGTAGACCATTTGTCAATTTCTCAAGCAATCAACTTAACCTAGAAAACAAGGAACATCAATTAAAATAGGTGGAAGAAGAAGAGTTGCATTTTTATAATCTCTTACCTTGGCAATCATCGAATCGCTCAACCCTAATTGGGTAATGAGCAGTTTCGATGCTCAGTTAGGGGGAGAGAACTTTTCCCCTTTTGCTTCTAAAATCTTTAGGCTGCTGTTTTTATTTTTTCCACGTTGTCATCCTTTATATGTGATGTCATTTTGGCTTACCATTAGGGGGTTGTTTACGTCTTCATTTAACACTTCCTAGGTGATTGTTTTAATGTCTTGGTTGTAGGACAGTTCTTTGATTGAGGTTTGGTTGTGTGTAAGTCTTAATTATTAACCCTTGATAATCTGCAAGCGTACGGTTTGTTAGCATAGTACCAAAGGTGTCGATCCCATGAGGAGGGAACTAATCTAATCCTAAAATCTAAGGTCAGAAACAAATAGTAAAAATTCAAGATGCAACAAAACTAATACGAGAATTTAATTCAGTCAATCAAATTAAGAATCAAACACAAAAATGATAATTATTAAGTAGTTTGCAACACACCCAACAATCAACCAAAGGAAATTACCGATTGAAAGAAAGAGAATTTTACCTATCCTTAATGATAACCTAATTAATTATGAATTATTGGATTGTTGGTTCTAGACTATCCTAAGGTTGATTACTCTCTCTCGAGTTATAACCATTAATCCTAAATCATAAACCCCAATCAGATTATAGGGGTTGTAATCTCTCAATTGGCAACCTATCTAAAACCCTAATTAGTTCTGAAGTTCTCTAATAAACTATTGAAACCTATACAAGATCTCTCTTCGCACAAATCCTCGATCTGATTCAATTCTGGTTTCTATTAAATCACCTAACTCTCGTTAGTCCAATTTAATCGTTTTTTATTCGATTCACCCTCTTAGTTTATTATTGAATTATGCAATCACAGAATTAAACCACAGTAATATCCAATAAACACATAAACAATCAGATTCTCATTAATTCAAGAATAAAATTCTGAAGGTGAGTTTAGAACATCCTCGACATTCTAGATCCTATCATCAACTATTTTATCCAATTCTTTACAATAATAAAATTGAAAAGAATAGGAAATACAATCTAAAATGGATGACAGAATGCTGCGATGTCGAGAAACCTCCTTATCCAGGAAGTACATCGAGTTAGCTTCTTCTCCTTTTCTCTCTTCCTTCTTCTCTTCCTCTATCTCTCGATGATTTCTCTCTAGGCATTCTTAAGGTGGTT
>JANKOD010000002.1:16909367-16930062 GCA_026284645.1 Erythroxylum acuminatum | reverse complement strand
ATTGAGTAGCCAATAAAGGATTCACCACTCCTGATAGAAGGAGATGATACCCAGAGCCTTTTATAAAGGTCATTACTCGGAGATCTCTGGCCAGAGTGGAATTGTCATGAAGATAGTCTTTAGTGACATATCCAATTGAGTAATGAGCCTTGAAGATAAGAAATAACATCACTTGGGATAGGTGTGACGTGGTCAATCTAGTGGGAATTAACAATTTAACCAAAATTTGAACCAAGTGGGGTATAGATGGTGAAAGGACAAATTGCACGGGAACATTGTCTACGGAAGAGTTTGTAGTCAAATTACTAACTTTTTTATCAATTGCGGTCATGATGTGTTGCTAGATACCACTCATGGCTTGTTTGAATTAAGTGTTAATTCAAGTGGCTAACATAACCGAGAACCTAATAGGTCACATGCATTAGAGATGCGAAGAATGAGTAAAATGGTTTTGGATAGGGATCCAAGATATAAGAAATGCATGATTAAGCTACACAAATGTGATAGTTTAGGGCCATTTGATTGTGAATTATATGACACATGTGAATCTTGCTTATTAGGTAAGATGACAAAATTACCCTTTAATAAGCAAGATGACAAAATTACGAGTGAACGTTTTCATGCATATTAAGTGGGATCAATGGCCATTTAATCCCTATTAACTCTTTCTATTGATGTTGGAGGTTAGAGGAAGGCCAAAGGGTGTAAAAGCAACAATTTTCGTGCAAGTGTTGTGTGAAATTAGAGAGACTTTTGGTGAAGTGTTTTTCATCTTCTCTTACTCTCTATAAACATTCTCTCAAGAACACACATCAATAGCTAGCACTTTTGTATGTGTTCTGCCATTTCCTTGGAAATTTCTTTCTTCTATCTTCGTGTGGACTATGTTAGAGACGATCTAGCTTGGTTGACGTGTTTTATGACAACTCGAAGTGGTGAAGAGATTAAAGAACGATGGAGATCATTGGGAAAGGTACGCACATCTTGTTTATGGTTTGATTTACTACGTCTAAATGGCGCATGTTTGATTCTGTATTTTTTTAGTTTCATTTTATTTTCCGCTATGTATGTTCTAATTTGTGATGCATGTGATGCATAATTAAAACCCTACAATTGGTTCTTCATTGCAGACAGTTGCATGCTCCAATTTTTCACCTTTCTAAATGTGAATTGAAAGGTTGTCGTGCCCATTTTTTCTTCATTCTGCTCACCTTTTTCATTGGTGAGGCTCTCCTCCTCTTGATTACCTACACCAGAAAGATTAGAAGGGATCTCAACATGATTATCAATCACCTTACCACTTCTCAGAATAAGCAACTTTCCTTTTTAATTGTTGTGCATTTGTATAGTGAGTTGCCCTACTTAGATCTCAATCCTCTTCACAAATGCCTCCAAAGAATCGAACTCTTATTGTTCGTCTCTTGATTTTATGTTATGACCTGAATAAACGCATTTAGGCTTTCCTCCAAAGAAAGCTTGCTTGGTAGGTTCTAAAGTGAGGATTGCCCTTGGTAATACTTTGGCCTCTGAAAATTTTGTTATTGTGGTTGTGGCTGTACTAGTGGATTGTTGGTCTTCTATGAAAAAGTAGACTGGTTTCTCCAACTAAGGTTATAAACATTTGAGTATGGATGCTGGTGGACTCTTCTAGTTCAAGGAAGAAGAACCAAAAGAAGAAGAAGACCATAAGGCCTAAGGGAGGTGTAGCCAAGAAGAAACTTAAGGAGATTGTCCCTAAGGGAACATGCTTTCATAGTGGCGAGGATAGTCATTGGAAGAGGAATTATAAGGTCTATCTGGAGTCACTGAAGTAGAAGAAGGCATCAGATGCCTCATCTACTTTAGTTATGTTTGTTTTTGATATTAAAATAGTTTCTAATAATAACATATAGGTATTGGATACCAGATGTGGCTCATACATATGTACTGATATGTAAAGCCTTAGGAACGGTAGACAACTCAATAAGGGAGAGTCAGACCTACGCGTGGGCAATAGAACAAGAGTTGTTGCATTAGCAGTAGTAACTTGTGTATTGACAGTCCTTAGTGGGCTTGTAATAGAATTGAATGATTGTTTTTATGTACCTATATTGACTAAGAATATTATTTTAGTTTCTAGTCTTAATAAAGCTAGTTTCTATTTAAATTTTAGTAACAATGATTGTTTTATTAGTTTGAATGAAATGCTTTATGCTATGAGTACATTATGTAATGGGATATACATATTATATATATCCAATCCAGTTTTAAATATCAATAACAATAAAAGACAAAAACGAGATAATGTGAAATCATCGTACTTATGGCACTGTCGCCTTAGCCATATAAGTGAGAGATGTATGACTAAACTACTCATATGTGGTAGTTTATGGTCATTTGATTTTAACTCATATGACACATATGAATCTTGCTTATTAGGCAAGATGACAAAGTTACCCTTTAAAGGAAAGGGTGAACGAACTACTAGGCTATTATACTTAATACATTCAGATGTATATGGTTTGATGTCCATACATGCCAAAGGTGGTTTCATATACTTCATTACCTTTATCAATTATTATTCACGATATGGGTATGTGTATCTTATGATATACAAATATGAGGCTTTTGAAAAGTTTAAAGAATTCAAAAATGAAGTAGAGAAACAACTCTGTAGAAGTATTAAAACACTTCAATCAGATCGAGGTGGTGAATACTTAAGCCAAGAGTTTCTAAACTATCTCAAAGATATTGGGATAGTATCTCAATGGACTCCAATTTACACACCGCAACACAATCATACGGTAGAAAGGAGAAACTGAACCTTGTTGGACTTGGTGAGGTCAATGATGGGCTTAGCCGATCTACCAAAATTCTTTTAGTAATATACACCCAAGACTACTGTTTATGTGTTAAACAGAGTTCCTTCAAAGTTAGTTGATGTTACTCCATATGATATGTGGACTAACAAGCCCTATCTTTCTCACATGAAAGTTTGGGGTTGTCTGACTTATGTGAAACGAATTCAGTTAGATAAGTTAGAAGCTAAATTTGATAAGTATCTATTTGTAGGATATCCTAAAGAAACTATAGGATATCAGTTCTAAAATATTTTGGAATAAAAAGTGTTTCTTTTAAAGCATGTTGTCTTTTTAAAGAAAGAGTTTCTTCTAAAAGAAGACAGTGGGAGCAAAATTGAACTTGTGAAAGCTCAAGATGCTCAAACAGACGTAGACTGTCTGAACCCGAGACTGTTGTTCATAATGATGAAACAATAGTTTAACCTTCTGACACACAAGAAGTTTGTAAGTCAAGAAGGATACGTCATGTTCAAGAGAGATAGGGATTTCTCATAAGTGAACATAATGACGTATTGCTTATAGAAGACGATGAGCCTACTACCTATGTAAAAGTTCTGAAGAGTTCCGAATCTGACAAATGACTTCAAGCCATGAAATTCGAAATGGATTTCATGTATGAAAATGAAGTATGGACTTTGGTTGACCCACCCAAAGGGATAAAACCCATAGGGTGCAAATGGGTTTTCAAGAAGAAAACCGACATAGAGGGTAATGTAGTTATCTATAAAGCTAGGCTTATAGCTAAAGGTTATCCTTAAAAATAAGGAGTTGATTATAATGAAACATTTAACCCGATAGCCATGCTTAAAACCATTAGGATACTCCTGGCCATTGCTGCTTATTATGATTATGAGATATGGCAAATGTATGCGAAAATAGCTTTGTTTAATGGAAACCTAACTGAGGATGTGTACATGACACAATCCGATGGTTTCATGTCCAAAGATGATGAAAAGGTATGCAAGCTTTAAAATTTCATTTTTGGACAGAAGCAAGAATCTAGGAGTTCGAATATCCGATTTGATGAGACAATTAAAGAGTTTAGTTTGTCATAAAATCTAAATGAACCTTGTATGTATAAAAAGGTTAGTGGGAGTGAAATCGTATTCCTTGTATTATATGTTGTGACATATTACTAATAAGAAACGATGTCTCAGCTTTACAATTAGTCAAGATTTGGTTGTCCAAGAATTTCTCTATGAAAGACCTTGGAGAAGCAACTTATATTTTGGGAAGAAGAATATAAAGAGATAGATCTAAGAAGTTGGTTGGTCTTTCTCAGTCTACATGCATAGACAAATACTAAAGAGGTTTAGCATGGAGCAGTCCAAGAGAGGTTATCTTCCCATAATGCATAGGATTACTCTCTCGAAATCTTTGTATGCAAAGACACAAGATTAGAGGACTCACATGAATTTGATCCCTTATGCTTCAATTATAGGATCAATCATGTATGTTATATTATGTACAAGATCCGATGTCTAATATGCTCTAAGTGTTATGAGCATATCCCAGTTGGATCCTCGTGAGGTTCATTGGGTGGCTGTCAAGAATATCCTTAAGTACTTGAGAAGAACTAAGGATGTATTCTTGGTATATAGAGAAGGAGATCTTGTTGTGAGCGGGTATATAGATGCCATTTTTCAATCTGACAAGGATGACTCCACATCCCATTCAGGATAGATTTTCACACTAAATAGTGAAGCAATCAATTGGAAGAGTTCCAAACAAGAGATAATTGCAGATTCAACAATCGAAGCAGAGTACATTGCCGCTTCAAAAGTAGCAAAGGAAGCAATTTGGATCAAGAATTTCATCATGGAACTTAGAGTGGTTCCTAGCATTGTTGACTCGATATAGTTGTATTGTGACAACAATGGTGCCATAACGCAAGCAAAGGAACAAAGGACTCATTAGAAATCCAAACACGTACTCAGGTGATACCATTTAATTAGAGAAATCATTGGTAGAAATGATGTCAAATAGAGAGAGTGCCTACTGATTAGAATATTATTGATCCTTTGACTAAGCTGATTCCCCAAAAGAGATATGATTCTCATGTACTTACCTATGAGATTAGATACAAAGGCAATTGGCTTTAATGCTAATAGGAGGTTGATAGAGAAGTACTCTAAAGGAAATCACCTTTAGCACTTACTATACAAATATTTATGATTAATAAAAAAGGCATTTTCGTTAATTTGATGTTCATGTTCTTTATGAATTGATATTGGTCTTAAATCAAATTAATGAAGTCCTTGAAACATTACATAGTATGAAGGAAATATGACGAGATCATGATAATGAGATTCCTATAATGTGTAATTATATTAGTCTCTAAATTATCCCTAGTCACAGGATTTATGAGATGGAACATTATTAACCTGGATAAACTAGTACATGTTATACTTCTTGATTGGATCAAGCAGTGGATTTCATAAGCTATAAGCATGAGTTTTTTAGAATTAACATGCGGATGCTTACTATGAGTATTAAGTGCATTAGATGACCTGCTATGAGACAATCATATGGATAATTTATTTTAGTGTCAATGATAGTCTCATCATAACAATGGTGCAAATATCCTTAAACTTGAGGTGCTCAAGGATATCTTGGATACTGATCTTGTACTTTGACCCCATTCTTCGTTGCCTTAGAGGTTGCTCAAAAGGTGGTGATTGGGTACAGCTTGAGGTATTCAAAGGTAATTAAGTAGTCAATAAAAGATTGACCACTCCTGATAGAAAGAGATGATACCTACAGCCTCTTATCGAGGTCATTACTTGGAAATCTCTAGCCAGAGTGGAAATGTCGTGAAGATAGTCTTCAATGACATATCCAATAGAGTAATGAGCCTCAGGGACAAGAACTAACTTCACTTGGGTTAGGTGTGACATAGTCAGTCTAATGGGAGTTGACACTTTAACCATACTATGAACCAAGTGGGGTATAGATGGTGAAAGGACGAATTGCTTGGGAACATTATCTATGGAAGGATTCGTAATCAAATCACTAACTTTTGATCAATTGAAGGTCATCATGTGTTGCTAGATACCACTCATTACTTGCTTGAATTAAGTATTAATTCAAGTGACCAACATAACCGAGAACCAAATGGGTCACACGCATTGGAGATGCGAAGAATGGGTAAAACGGTTTTGGATAGGGATCCAAGATATAAGAGATGCATGACTAAGCTACGCAAGTGTGGTAGTTTAAAGTCATTTGATTGTGAATAATATGACACATGTGAATCTTGCTCATTAGGTAAGATGACAAAATTAACCTTTAATAAGCAAGATGACAAAATTACCCTTTAAAGAAGAGGTGAATGTTTTCATGCATATTAAGTGGGATCAATGGCCATTTAATCCCCCATTAACTCTCTCCATTGATGTTGGGGGTTAGAGGAAGGCCAAAGGTTGTAAAAACAACAATTTTCGTGCAAATGTTGTGAGAAAATAGAGAGACTTTTGGTGAAGTGTTTGTCATCTTCTCTCACTCTCTACAAACATTCTCTCAAGAACACGCATCAATAGCTAGCACTTTTATGTGTGTTCTGCCATTTCCTTGGAGGTTTCTTTCTTCTATCT
The DNA here is from genome assembly GCA_026284645.1 of Erythroxylum acuminatum. Classification (NCBI taxonomy): domain Eukaryota; kingdom Viridiplantae; phylum Streptophyta; class Magnoliopsida; order Malpighiales; family Erythroxylaceae; genus Erythroxylum; species Erythroxylum acuminatum. Next base: position 16,923,629 of record JANKOD010000002.1, on the reverse strand, counting down.
TTGTGTGGACTATGTTAGAGACGATTTAGCTTGGTTGTTATAAATACGACAACCCGATGTGGTGAAGAGATTAAAGAATGAAGGAGATCATTAGGAAAGGTACACATATCTTATTCATGTTTTGATTTACTATGTCTAATGGCACATGTTTGATTCTGTATTTTCTAGATTTCGTTTTATTTTTCATTGTGTATGTTCTGATTTGTGATGCATAATTGAAGCCCTACATTTGGTTCTTCATTGCAATCAGTTGCATGCCCCAATTCTTCACCTTTCTAAATATGACTTGAAAGGGTGTCATGCTCATTCCTTTCTTCATTCTGCTTACCTTTTTCGTTAATAAGGCTCTCCCCCTCTTGATTATCTGCACTAAATAGATTAAAATGGATCTCAATATGATTATCAATTACGTTACCACTTCTCAGAATAGTGACTGGGACTGGGACTGGCTAGAGGTAGATTGAAGGAATTATTATCACACTATTTCTAAAATGCAACCATACCACCTGACCAAGTCTAAGGCCTTAGGCTTTAGATTTTTGATTATGAGGTATGTGTATAAGCTTTTTATGCATTCCCTTTATGCTAAAAAGGAGAGCACAGGCATAGTCAGTAACTAAGATCTATTTCTCTTCTACTACATATACTAACAGTGGAGGCCACATCTCAAGCATGCCTTCATTTAACTAATTAAAAGATATTTACACTGAGCTAATTTTGGTTTTTAGGAGGCAAATAGGTGATTATCAGACTCATTGGTGCTCTACTATAAGCAATAGAGGAGGCTCAGCATCAAGAGGATCAGGTTATTAGCATAGAGGATACACCAACACCAACTCCACCTTTGAGCTCCATATCATCAACCCAACTACCTACCCCATCCTATACAGGGCATTCCATGCACTGGTTGGAAGATACTTTAGAGAGGTTAGTGTAATATCTTAAAGTAGAGATCCTTTCTCAACCAGTTAGATTTACAAAGCCAGGGTATAAAAAGACAGCATAGTAGGAGCTATAACATTAACTTAGAGAGCCTAAGACAAATCCAGTGGATCCTATAGTCGAGGCTAAGCTCAATAAGACAATTATATAATAGAAGTCCAAAGGCACAATTGATAGAAAGTTAGAGGAGCCTACGACACCATCAAGTTATGAGGATTAGGAGGTCATTGTTCTTGCAATGGAATAGGAGATGGATGATCAAAATGAGATACAAATAGTGGCCACTGAGTTTTTTTATCAGAGACTTGGTAGGTATGATATCCATAGACATCGCACTTGACCCATGGGTGATAGTACCTTAGCTCCATCACCAGAACCTACTCCTCCTCAAAATTGACTTTTATTTTTATTTTTATCATTTATAGCTTATATGTATATTTTATTTTGGTTCACTTTATTTTTTACTCACATTTTGTCAGATGTCTCCATAATTCCAAAGAGCACACCAATGGAAATTTGAATTTAATTGAATTTTATCAAAACTTGGCCACGTGTCTTATATCAAGGAATGACAAGTCCTCTACCCTTTCTTCTTTCCCTATGTTCCCTTGTTCTTCTTGTTCTTACATGTTTCGTACATTGAAGACAATGTCTAACGTAAGTTTGGACGATGACTATTCTTATCAATTTTTTCATGAATTTCTTAATAGAAACATACTTTTGGAATTTTTCACTTTAAAATCATACCAATAGAGACAATGTATTATGAATTTGATTGTTTTAGTAACTTGAAAGGTCTAGGTAACTAGTTATGAGTGTTAGTGAATAATTAAATTTAATTTGATTTATTAATTTGGAGAATGAATATTTGATGAGCATCAAGATACTCTTTTGTGTAAATTGTACATGCGACAAGTAAACGTTACTTCTTTTGAGTATTTTCATTGTCTAAAAAACATTGTGAATAAATGAGCATAAATAATTTCACTTTGTTAGTTTCATACTAATAGAAAAGTTGAAGTTAAAGAGTGGTTCTAGTAGCCATTTAAGATGGTAACCTAATTGAGTAACCAAAAGTATTCATGATAAGGTTTTTACTCTTGCATCAAAAGCCCAAGTGACTTTACAAACAAGCTTACAATGCTCTCAATTTTTAATTTTATATTTTGCTAGAAATTGGTGTGAATATGTTCAAGACTTAAATCATTTTTATCTTATATTTGTTCATTTTGTACATGGAGTCTCATTTTAAGATTTCGATTGAAGTTTTAAAGATATAAGTGAATTGAATTAAATTATGAACTTATACAAGTAGTTAATTTCCTAGCGTTATAATGAACCTTATGAATGGAAGAGTGTTGGAGAATCTTGATTAATGTGCTTGATCTATTTGATGTTTTTTAAATTATTTTTATTTGAGTTGGATGATGAAATTGATTTTCTTAAGAACAAACAAATATTTAAGTTAGGGGGAGTTTGATGTATGCTAAATAGGATATCTTTAAAGGATTTAATACTCAAAATGAGATATCTCTTGTTCCATATTTTGTTTAGGCCTCTTCAAGAAATAGGAGAAAATTTAGAGAAGACACACTTATATGCAATTATGTTTAGTTTATGTTCCAAAAAGAGTCATTCTTTAATCCTTTGTCATTCAACATACCCCCATGTTTGTTATTTTCAATAACATGTTCCATACATGTCTCTATGTTTTTCCCATGTTTGCAGTGCTTATTTACACAAAAAGTCATAAAATATGGTGAAAAATAACATAAAATGTACGTGGAGGGGTTAGTGGCATGTTGGGCATTAAAAACTGAGATTTGAATTATTAAAAGAAGACATAGTGGGAAATAAAGGAGTTTTTTTTTAAATAAAAAAAGATTCTAAAAGGAAAAAGAGTTAGTAAAAGCTAACTACAATAGTGAAAGAGCAATGAAAAAAATAATTCAATAAGATTCATCAAGAATTAAGCTAGGATGAAATGTTTTAAATTGATCTTTTGATTTAATGAAATATCTAGTTTTCTTAAGTTTTATTCTTGTTCTTATAATTGATTAAATAGAAGGAATAAAAATTGAAGGTTCAATTATTTGATTCATACATTGACATTAAGAGATGATGTGTATGGTTAGATCATAACATAGGTAATGAGGGTTAAGTGAGTTACCCACAAGAGAATCTCGTAATTTTTCTGGGTTAGGATAAAACCTATCACGAGAGTTCACAATTTGGATTAATGAATTCTTAGGTTGTCTCGATTAGAAAAGAGATTTCAATTAATTTGATAAGGATAGGAGTTATATCAAGAGCATAATTATAGCATAGGAATTCTTACCATTGTAAGAAGCTAAAATTGTTTATTAAATCAAGGTAAAGTTGAAACATAGTGTAGTCTTGGGGATATCTTACATCATTCTAGTTTTCTCATAGGTTTCTTTCTTCTTAATTATTGCTTTGTTTTGGTAATTTGAATTGTTCATCTATTCACCTTTTTCCTCAAATCGCATATGATATTTTAGATAATTAAGTTTATGAATAATTGGTAATTAATAACTAGTTCTAGTGGGCTTGACCGATACTCACTAGTACTAGCTACAACAACTAGTTCTAGTGGGATTGACCTATACTCACTAGTACTAGCTATAACTATACCATGCATTTGCGGTATAAAACATATTACTAGGATGATTGTTTATATGAAGGAAGAAGAAGTCCTAAGTTCCTAAAATTTAAAACATATACTAGTATGTTAAGGTTAATTGATTTAAAGGTTGGTATATTATTTAATTCAATTAATGCATTTAGACAAGTTTAATATAAAGTTGAGAAGGGATTATTTGTATGTGAAGAATGAGAAATCTAGAGCAACTCTTGTTTGTAAAAGGGGTTATGGATGGAGAATACATATTTCTTTAACATAATATGGTTCTGCATTTCGAATCAAGACATTTCTGTCCATCCATGAGTATGGTCAAAAATATCAAAGCAGAAAATTAAGGCACTTTGAATTACAAAGAACTACCTCCATAATTTTAAAGATAACCCTACGGTGGATATTATTGTGTTTAAAGGTACGCATTTAAAGGACTTTAACGTTGAGATTATAGACAAAAAAGCATAAAAGTGAATAACTTTGCATTAGAGCTATTGACAAGTGAAAAGTGAATTGGAAATTAAGGAGCTATAGATTAGCCACACTAAATTTCAACCTAGGTAGTTCTTTTATAATCAAGCATCCGGGAGGATTATTTGATTCCATGTACATATTATTGGACACTTGTAAAAAGTGTTTCTTAGCTACTTATAGGCATGTAGTAAATGTTGACATTTATAACAAATATATTTCCAATATCATGGATTGTTGCTAGAATTGAGAATAAAGTCTTGTGAAAATAGTTTCTTGAATGTTACAATAAACATTAGACAATTAAAGGATCACAATTGAGTTTTCATTTCTGAATGACAAAAGGTAAATTTTAACTTTATATTACCATATGAAGACTTTTTTACATTCATTTATAACATAAAACTCACACGGTATCTTTTTTACAAGGTTTAGAACATGTCTCCAATGTTAATATAACTAGTGTCAAAAAAAGATGTTGGGTTAGACATTTCTATCCCAACCTTCAAAGCAAACTTAAGAAAATTAAACTTATAAAGAATATAGTGTGCAATGTGGCAAGATCATACACTTTTAACGAATTTGAAAGGTATATGATTGTTCTGTTTTATTGCATATGAATTTAAATATTGCCATGCTTATGATTTTGACGGTATAGAATTTTTAAAGGCATGTTATTTTGAGTTTTTAACTTTAATACATATAAAAGGTACAAATAAATTGATCCATGTAGTCTAAGTTTGCCATTTAAAATGTGAATAGCATAATAATCGATGTCAAGGTATAAGTTACATATGGTGAGTCCGCGCGAGTTATATCGATCGGGAAGACTGTTGATGTTGGAGTTGCATTATATAACCACAAAAGCTGTATCCATAGAATGTAAGCTAGGTATCGTGAAGTGTGAGCATGGGACCATCATCCCTCCACTCCAGTTTCTTCGTATCCCTCAAACAGGTGACAGTTGTATTCTTATTCATAATCTACATTCAAACCGTGCGCTTCTTTTATTATGTTTGAAAATCTTAAACAATCAAAAAGTTTTCGCAGGTCGAGAAAAGATTGAAGCTTGAAAACACAGCACAGCAACCCGGGAAAGCATCCCCATTGCCGCCGCCACAAGAACAATACCAAAATCAACTACCATTAACAGACCCTAATCACTCTCCAGTTGAATCTCTCAGCTTACCTATCTATCTCTATTCAGATCAAGAACCCAGTACCGACAACCACGGAAGAAGCTCGGCAGTTTTTCAAGAAAGCAGTGAACCTCCACGACTATTCATGTCATGCTCTCCGCAATTATCACCAATCCAGGATAACCCACCTCGACAATCTTCCCAACTTCAAACCAGAAACGTCAATGAAGCGATAAGGGGTGACGCTAAAGAGATTGAACTCTTAACGCAGCTTCTGGGTTTGTCGGATGTTATTGGAAAAGAACAAGAACAAGGAAAAGGAAGGAAAGAAAGTGTTGTTGGTAGCGGCGGGGTTTGTGGATGCGATTGCGATGGTGGGTTTCATGAAAAGATTTTAGGGGTTAAGAGGCATAAATGTAAGAAGGAAGTGGGGAGATTGGAGGCTTGGATCAAATACTTTTTAGAAAGCGGAGGTGATGAAGGAGAAGAGAAGAGTGAGGATTTGAAATTGGTCTATTTGCTTTTGGGTAGGAGTGCAATGGAGGGCGCTGATGGTGATTTTGGTGGCTTGGAGTTTCCTTCAATAATCGAGGAGTTTCTGAAGTTTGATCCACCCAGAAAATGTGGAAGCGTAAAGGTTTGGTCTTTCGTGTAATTTCAATCTCTTTGAGCATTCTGACAAGTCATTATGGATTATCAATGTGAGGTGAAAAGATGTTTAAGATATCGCGTCAGGTTGTTTTTAATTTTAACTGATTAAATGGACATAGTTCCATCTTCTTTCCTTCTCTTTTTCCCTCATCCGTTGAAACTAATTTAATGACTGAAATAGAGCATCCGATTTATTTTGGGTACAAAGTAGCTTAAAATTCATATTCATGGGCAAGTAGAAAAAGGTTGCTAGTTGTGAACAGAGCAGATGAAATAAGCGGGTTTTACTTTGTCAACCTGGAAATTCTTTGCTATAGTTGCAGCAATTAAAAACTTAACCTTCTGAATTTAGCTGGGTCTGGGATACATTTCTGCTAATTTGTTAATTTCATATTTAAGTGAAAATAAGCATCATTGCAGAAGCTGTCCTTATGGGGTGTTTGGTTGAGAGGAATGGGTATTTCATTCCGCATCTACTCTTGGTGATAGATTGGTACTTTGTTTGGTTGAAAAAATTATACGATAATCCTAAAGTTTAGTTATTCTTGATTTTGCAGAATATCTAAAGTCATCACCCCATGTCTTTAGCTATTCTGCAAGCGTCCAAAATAAAGGTCACGAATTGAGGACAAAAATATCCTCACCTAATGAGAAGAGTGGCAGGGCCCTGCAGGGAGTCGGCAAGGAGAGTGTTGGAGAGGGCATTTGGGGCAAGCTTGAAGGTGGTGAAGGAGTCGCTGGAGGAGTACTCGAGTCTGGACTTTCAAGGGGATCATAAGGAAACAGAGGTGATTCAGAGGGTGAATCTGCACAGGGCGATGATGAATGGAAGGCATTTGGTGTGGTTGATTGAGAGGATGATTGAGCTGCGATTGTGCTGTGAAGGAGTGGAGCGAGCAGGGGGCGTTTACTGTCGATCTGCAGCGAGCCTTTTGGGACGATGCGTGGACTAATATCATCCCGGCCTGCCTGCCGTTGCTCTCCGCTGTACTTGTGAGCTTGTGAATGCGGTTGCTGGTGCAACTATTTTGGCTTCTAGGCAAGTTTGATTTTATTGATTTCTGCTTTTTGGGTGCTAACAATTGGCTTTAGAGCATTGGATTTGGGTTGCCTTATTATAGTATTAGTAATCAATGTTAAATAATGCATTGGGTCAAATGATTCATTGAAGATTTTTGCTTTGATCAGCAGTGATAGAATTTGGTGTTGCTAATTAGGGGTTTTTTATTCTGAAAATTGTTAATGACCGGTTGATTTAGCATGTTTTGGGTTGGTTGCTCAATTTATAGGTAAGGAAGAAGCTTGTAAAATACTAGCTTCCAGTTCTGATTGTTTGCAAAGACAATGTATCTTTTGCTTTGCCCAGTAATAAACCACTCTACCTGGAACTGGAAGAGACATTCCTCAGAATTATCTCCACACTTCCCATTTCAGATGCCCAGGAGTTGTTGAAGCAGTGCCTTAGCTTCTCAACTCGCAATGTTGAAGATTGTCCACACATGGTCACTGCTTTTAACACGTGGTTTCGCCACGCAACTGAGCGTCCATGAGATTGATTGGCTGTGTATATATATATATATATAAAGTCTTATGTTGTTGGTTCTGGATTTCTCTTTTTTTGTATAATTCCACTTTGTGCGATCAGGCTGTATAAACCGTACATAACTCCATCATGCTCGCTTTCTTTCCCAACTCCCTACAAATGTTTTTGGTGCTCTTCTCATTTCCGTTTCTGTTCTTCCACCACTATATATAATGATACCTGTCATGGTAGTTGATCGTAACTTTGAATGCTTTTGATGTTGATCTGATATCTGTTGGTTTTGTGCTGCTAATCATACACGATGGTGATAGTCGCGGTGGCTTTGGTTGTTCATTTATTATGCCTGGTTGGGCAATGCATTAGTGATTTGGTGGCAAGAAAATCAGTTAGGTTAAGCACAAAGGTCATCTTATCCTTTAACTTTTGTTTTCTTGTTTAAATATAAAAGTGATCTTGATTTGTTTGTATTCCAATTTAATAATTACTAGAGCGTCAACCAAAAAGAGACAAATTTTGTAAATTCGGGGATATTGACAACAATAACAAATAGTAGTGGTGAATAATAATAATTTATTATAATAATAATAATAATAAATTAATAATTTATTATTATTATTATTATTATTATTATTGGTTGGGTCGGTCATGCTGGGCCCAGGCTCAGGCAGCGTAGAATCGCATGTAAGCCGATCGGCCCATTTATAAACAATGACTTAAACTTAGCAGGAATTTCTTATATAAGGTATTACCTTACCATGAAACAGATACAACTTTCAGAACCCTAGTATTCTTTATTCCTAGCAACCAAAACTTTCACAAAAAGACTAACTTGAGCGTCGGAGGGGCCTACCTGCAGTCAACCCTATGTGTGTCTTATTGTTTTGCAGGTATTTCTGTGCCAAAGTCAACCAATCCATGGATCCTAGCAGTAGCGTTCAGTCCCATCAGAATCAGACAAAACCAACTATTATTATGAAATTAATAATAATAAGAAGAAGAAAATTAATAATAAGAAGAAGAAAAGAAGCAAATTAATAATAATAAAGTTAATAATAATAATAATAATAAGAGTAATAACAATAACAAAAATTAATAATTATCATTATAATTATAATAAAATTAATAATAATAAGAAGAAGAAAATTAATAATAATAATAACAACAATAATAATAATAATAATAATAAAGAAGTTATTAAAGCCTAAAATATCTATTATAATCTTTTTCGTAATTATAACTAAACATTATACGTCATCATTAAAAAATTTTAAGAATAAATCAATCTAAATAATATTAATTTCATTTCATTCTTCATCTATCAAATTCTTTTTTTTCATTCGAATCATTCATCTATCAAATTCTTAAAAATAATCATTGTATTTCTTACTTATTCTACCATGAACCAAAGGTTGCAAGAGTTTTAAGACAGAATTGGCATATTGTATATCAGTGCTACCCAACGAATCAAAACCCTTTGGTTTTCATTTCTTAAGATCAAATCATGCTTTCTATCAAATGTACCTAAAATGCATTTGACCAAAATTTAAGATAAAAGAGCACAGTTTCCAATCGTGCATACATCCAATGAGTGTTCTGAATCTGCTGTTTCCTTCCCGGTTCTGTTCGCTTTCAAGTCCTAGATGAACAGTATGAAGACATCTCCCCTTCTTATCTTCAGACTTTCAGTTTTCTAAGGCAAGACAACACCTCATTCATGTGTGGTCGATCTTCAGGGTTTGTGTTGGTGCAGAGCAACGCTAATTTCAATAGCTCTCTCAGTGTTTCTTCCTGCTTGGAATAATTCACGGTCATCAATGGATCCAAGATTTGAAGAAGTCCGTTGGCGCCATTGTCAATGGCTTTGTTGACGAGTAGAGGGAGACTGATCGGTATCCCATCTTCTTCTGTGACCCCAGTTGGCCTTATTTTCGTTAAGAACTCCATTACTATGATCCCATAGCTGAAGACATCTACTTTTGTTGTGACTTTGCTCATATATGCAAATTCTGTAAAAACCAGAGGATGTTGCGATTTAGCGCAAAATAAATTTGGAAAAACAAATCAAAATGAAGCTTGGAGCATCGAACTGTCCAGAGAAAGCAGATGACAAAATAATACATAAAACAGGTGCTTATTGCTTATTGTACACATTTTCGAGCAGGTTGTTGTCATCCCCTAGAAACAGCGAATGTAAAATCATCATGGTAGGACCTGGAATTTATGTTAAGCAGTTCTCTATAAAATCTTGTTATACTCTGGAACTTCTAAATTCATGTTGATGATAACTGACAAATAACACAGGTGTATCAGCGGCAGTGACAACTTTGCCAAGGAAAAGTGGACTTAGCCTTTGAAAATAAAGGAAATGAATTGCTTACCTGGTGCTAAGTAGCCAATGGTTCCTCCAAAAGCTGATGTTGACGAAAGATTGCTTCCATCCTGGAAATGAACACCCAGTATTCGAGCAGTTCCAAAGTCGCTGACATGAGCTATCCATTTATCATCTAACAGAATGTTGGAAGGCTTCAAGTCACAATGAACAATGGGGAAATCATAGCCACAATGCAAGTAATCCAATGCATCTGCGACTGAAATGCACACATTTATCCTCTCAGATAGTGTCCACCTTGACCGATCAACCCAAGGTTCATGTATGATGGTCTCCAAGCTCCCATTCTGCATGTATTCCAGAACTAAAGCTTTTAGCTTAGAACAATCCCAGGCATAGCCAATTATCTTTACGAGATTCCTGTGCCTCAATTTGCTCAATGTCTTGACTTCCCTGTAGAAGCACTTATCAGATTCTGCTGAGAACTGCTGCAGATTCAACTTCTTTATAGCTACAACTTGTCCATCTTCCAGTTGACCTTTGTAGACCGTACTCAACCTGCTGGCGCCAATTATATTCTCATTGGAGAACAAACTGGTAGCATCTTCTAATTCTTTTTTATCAAACCTTTTGAGTTCCAATGCAGCAGTAAATTCTGGCACCACACCATTTTCTATTTCTATTGTAGATTTTCTAGTACGTTGGAGGAGCACTAAAACGATGAATACCATAACCAGAAGCGCAAAACCTAATCCAAGGCCAAGGAGAATCCATTTTGTTTTCTTAGAGAAGGCTTTAGAACTCCTCTTGTAGCAAAAACCAAGATCTTTGGTTCCACAGAGAGCAAGGTTTCCAGCCAAACTTGATGCATTAATGCTTCTAAAGACACCAGTCCGAGGAACAGGACCATCAAGTTGATTGGAAGAGAGGTTAAGGTGTTTCAAGTTAGAAAGGTTGGCAAAGTGCTCAGGAATTTGGCCTGTCAGATGATTCTGAGAAAGATCTAGGGTGTTTAGATACTTAAGTTGTGCCAACTCTTTAGGAATTTGACCATTTAAATTGTTCCCAGAAAGGTTCAAACTGGCAAGCATCTGCATCTGTGAATACGCTTTACCTGGAATTGAACCTGATATTTGGTTCCTTGACAGATCAAGAGAGAATAGATTTCTGCAACCTTCAAGTGATTTCGGAATGACACCTGACAGATTGTTGTTTGAGAGATCAATGGCTTGTATTCCTTGCAGCATTCCAAGCTCATCTGGGATGCTCCCCTCCAAGAAATTATATGACAAGTTAAGGTATATCTGCATCGTTTTCATACTTGCCATTACAGATCCAGGAATTGATCCTTTCAGATGGTTGTGAGAGAGATCAAGAGTCATGAGTCGATTGAGATGACCAATACTCACTGGAATGGACCCGTTGAGCTTGTTGCCATTGAGATCCAAGTATGAAAGCATATCAAGTTTTGACAGTGTGTCTGGAATTGGACCTGTGAGCCTGTTAATTGCTAGATTGAGAAGAGTTAGTTGTTCCAATTCAAAAATGCTCTCTGGTATTGCTCCTTCTAGAATATTTTCATGCAGGGCAAGCCCTTGTAGGTGTGAAAGCCTGGACAACTCCGGAGGGATTTGGCCTGAAAAACTGTTTCCAGAGAGTGACATCTTAATCAGTAGGCTCAAGTTGCCAATCTCTGGTGGGATGCGCCCTGCTAACGAATTGAAGCCCAGGAGCAATGTGCGGAGATTATAGAGTTTGCCAATGCTTGGTTTCACTAATCCACTGAAATTGTTATGGCCCAAACCTAAGGAACGAAGTTGGGAACAATCATAAAGGTCATCAGGTATTTCCCCTGCCATTTGATTGGCTCCCAGAGAAAGAAATGTCAGGTTATGCAATTGTCCCATACCTCGAGGGATTTTTCCTGAAATTCTATTATAGGTTAAATCAATTGCCAGAAGTTGGGTGCAATTCGTGATGCTGGAAGGAATGAATCCCTCAAGAATGTTGTTATTTAGGCTAAGGTTTTTCAAATTCGAAAGCATTCCAATCTTTGATGGAAGCTTCCTGGTGATGAAGTTGAAGCCCGCGGAGAAGTATTCTAAACTTGTCAGGTTTGTTATCCCTGAAGGTATTTCCCCAGTTAACTGGTTTGAGTGCAGTGTCAAAACCCTTAATGACCGCAAAGATCCTAGACTTTGAGGAATCGATCCAACTAACTGATTCTCAGAAAATCCTAAGTGGGTCAAGGATTTCAAGTTGAATAAGGAGAGAGGGATAGTGGAATTCAGGTTGTTCTTGGACAATCTCAATGTTTCTAAGTTGGCCAAATTTCCAAGCTCAGAGGGAATGGCTCCACTAAGCTGATTTGTGTACAGTTCAAGATTGACGAGCTTCTTGCAAAGGCCTAGTTCAGGAGGGATTTCTCCAGTGAGAGAATTTTTGAACAAGAGAAGGTACTGCAAGTTAAGTAAGTTCCCAATTTCTCTAGGAATTACACCAGACAAAGAGTTTTGGCTCAGGTCTAAAGTTTGCAAAGCTTGCAACTTTCCAATTGAAGCAGGTATTGGACCAAGTAAGTTATTTCCATATGCCAAAAGAGTTTCAAGATTGACCAAGTTGCCCAAGTTTTCTGGTATTTTGCCAGTTAGATTGTTAAAAATAAGACTTAACTCTACTAAGGTGGTCTGGTTAAAAATGCTTTCTGGAATGCTTCCATACAAGAAATTATGACCTACGCCTAAAGCCTGCAGGTTCGGAAGATACCCTAGCTCTGCTGGGATTGGACCAGTTAGAGAATTGTTATAAAGATTCAATACAGTCAACTGGGAGCAGAGTCCCAGCTGAGCTGGTATGTGTCCTGTGAATAAATTGGAGGTAAAGTCAAGAACCTGGAGGTTTGAAAGTTTTCCAAGAAATGGAGATATGACACCCTGAATTTGCGTTTCAAAAAGGATGAGGGAAATGACACGCTGAGAGGAATCACAAGCAATGCCCGACCAGTTGCAGTGATGAGTTGCATGCGTCCAGTCAGTGAGTGCTCCTAATGGGTCACGAGTGGTGGCATTCTTGAAGGCCCTTAACACCTCAACTTCAGTTTCCATGGCTGCTTCTGCTGATAGAACAGAGACCACGACCAAAAAGAGAACAAGCACGTGAAAAGAAACCTTTTGGAACCCCATTTCCGTAGAAATTGGTTGGAACTAATATGACAGAAAAAGATAGAACTGGGAGGGTCTTATACAATGGAAAATAATAATATGATTGAGAAAAAGATAGAACTGGGAGGGTCTTATACAATGGAAAATAATAATATGATTGGATCTTTTGTTGACCCACGAATCCTTGGTCAATATTAAAACGAGTAAACGGTGTGATATGTGAATCTTCTTTGATTTATGTAACGTTGAGCTTCAAGTCTACCATTAAGACAAGACAGACGTTTGACTATCCCGTGATAGATATGGGCAACATGCCACTACCGACCGAGGATGGCTGACAGAAATGTCTTCATGGGGCCCATTCATATTGTACATCTCCAGTCACATCACTTTCCATTTCCACCCAACTCGATCTTACCATTCCATATCAACGTAAGCTTACGTTCTTTTTTTTTTTTGAAATGCAACGTAAGCTTACCTACTCTTATGGTTTACGAGCGGTTTTATATTTTTCAACTTTGATTAGCCTATAGTTATGGTGTTACCTGACATTAATATCTTATTTTGGATACCTTCAAAGCAAAGATTACGCAAGAGAGTCAAAGTGATGAAAAGTATTCGATCTAGGATACGACAAAAGGATCTAAAATAAACAACGCGGTGTTGACGATAAGAGAACAGGCAGTGCAATGTCGACTGGTGTTGACGATAAGAGGACAGGCAGTGCAATGTAGATTGTAGACAATGTACAAGTTGCAAAATAGGTGACAGAAAGTCGGGTTGGCAGCCACTGATAGTCCACCACCCACGGAGTGGATAACAGCACATAGAGTTGAGATGATGGACCAGAAGATTTTGGTTATGATGGGTCCACTGGTTTTCCTCAGCGCTTTTTGGATTTCTATTAGGTGAGGAAACGGTGCACTAGACTAGACTTAAAGGAATCCAAATTAATAATCAAATATTTGGATTTTAGATAGGTTTGGTTTAGTACTCCATTCTACCTATTATACTACGTGATTAATGTTAAGATCTTTAAAAACTCCAAAGCATTCTTATTTATTAACCTTAATTTATTGAAATTCGTCTATCGTTATATTTTTTTCCCATCGTCATTGTTGTTCATTGCTGTCGTCACCCCTATTCAACCTCATCGATCGTCAAATCTATCAGTTCAGATCTTTTGTCCAATATTATGGTGTCTTATTGTGTCCAATAAATCTCAGTCATTTATTTATGTAGGTCTCGCATGAGGCCTGCGTGAGTCCCGCAAAATAAATGGCTGAGATTTCATAAAATAGAATAAGACAGAGTAATATTAGACAGAGGATCTGGACTCCAAATCTATTGCCCCTATTGAGTGTCATCCC
>JANKOD010000002.1:16862058-16875297 GCA_026284645.1 Erythroxylum acuminatum | reverse complement strand
TAAATCTCATTTTTCTCTTATAACTTTCTCGTTTGGCCTCCGATTCACTCGATTTTCGAAACATTGGTTTTCTCAACTAGTTTTCTACCATCTCTTGCAAAAATGTAGAGTTTTCAGATTAGTTGAATTTTGTCAAAAATTTGCCCTCAAGTTCGTTTGAACCATTTGTTTGCTTTGACTTGGTTGAATTGTGTTTAGATATGTTCGTTTTGCTTCCGCCCTATGCCTTTCGATTCGATTTGCTTTTGTTTTTGTTCTTTCGTTTCGTTTTTCGGTTGGGACCCAAATCATGTATAAGTATGAAGGTTTCGGATTAAGTAGTTGGGTTCCGGATTCGGGATCCAACAAGTCAAGTAAAATTTTCTAATTAAACTTGGTTATCTTTGGGTGTTTTCTTTTTATAAGCCATCCTTGAAAAAATGTAGTTAGACTCTAATTATCCTAGTAAAGTTGGGATCCAACTTCGACTAGGTAGTTTAATTGTTGTTTGATTAGGAGTATACCTCCTCGTATAGAAAAATCCTATTTTAATTAAATTTACCCAATTTGGATAATTAGGTCACTCACGTGATCTTGAAGCCCACATGCTTAAAGGGAGATGACGAGTTGTGTTAAATCAAATTAGAGTTGATCTATACACTCATTTGAAGAGTATCAGTGCAGTATAAATGACTCGTAAAATTATAATTATGACTAGCCACATTAGTCTAGTCTCAAATCAAAACACATGATCTCTAGAAAAGATGATTAAACTCATACAAGTTAACTATCAAACTATTCATTGCTCTATAAAAATAATCAAGATTATCAAATAATAAGCGATTCACTTCCATTAAAAATTCTATAACATTTGTCCATATAAAAAGGAATGCATGTGTACATAGACAATAAAATAAAAACATGCACGTAATTTAAACATCAAAGTACAATAAATTAGTGTGAAATATACAACTTTATCAATATCAAGTACCATAAAATCTAACATAAGATTAAAAAATTAGTGTGAAATATACAACTTTATCAATATCAAGTACCATAAAATCTAACATAAGATTAAAAAATTCTATTTACATCAAAATATCATGAGATGATATGATACTTATATTCCTTATATATCTTTGAAAATTGATAAGCTTAAACATTTTAGTTTATAGGTCAACTAAACATGTCTACAATGATAATATACTCTTAAAATATATATTCATCATCAAACCATCATTCAAGATTAACATACTTGGCTAGTTCTTTGTATTTTGAGAAAAAATATATCAAATGGGTTATGATAGTGAATTTTGATAGCCATAGAACTTGATTCGACAATCCTAAACTCTCCAATAAAGTTCTTTAACCATTTGGTATGCACTTATTTCTTAAAACAAAATATAATCCCAGCTCCCATTGTTGAATCCAACATAATATATTGTTTGGAGCTCTTCAACAACATAAATCTTCTGACTATTTTGAAAATGTAATATATAGTAGACTTATTAGTATCAGAACACCCACCAAGGTCAGCATTAACTTATCCAACAATCTTTTGATCATCTACACACTTATAAACCAAAATATGATCTCTATTTTTATGCATATAGTACAACATTTTTTCATCACAACCCATTACTCATGACTAGGATTTGCTAAATGCCTATCTAAAGCACTAACTATAAAGACAATTTTAGGTCTAGTGCATACGTTTGTATACATCATATTCCTAGCTATACTATTATAAGGAATAGTACTTATCCCCATTTTCTTCACATCATTTGATGACACTACTCCGTACTTAATTTACCATCTTTAATATATTACGCTTACAATCATGCATATTAAAACTCTTCTCCACTCTATCTATATAAGCCTTTTGACTTAGGATTAAGACCTTTTCAAACTTGTCCTTATACATTTCTACTCTAAAAATACAATTTACCTATCCAAGATCTTTTATGTAAAAGTTCATTGAAAGCATCTTCTTCACATTCTATAAAATAATTTAATCATTATTGTTAATCAAAATTTCATTCATATACAAAACTTGAAATATAAACTTACTCCACTGAATTCAGAGTATACCCAATATTTAAGTATGTTCTCAAAATCTAAAATTATGATCTTAGAATTTCATGGACCACTACCACAATGTCTTCTTTAACTTATAAATCTAGGCTAAAAGCCCAAATTGGAACTTAACTTTTTTAAGTTTGATCAGTTTGAGACTTAAACTTGTAACTTGCTCATAGAAGGTCTAAAGTTTCACGAGTCTGCTCAATTTAAGACTTTTTTTTACATAAATTAGGGTGTGCTTTAGATGCGCCGTTATATGCAAGTTAGTTAGTCTAATTTCTTCTACTGTCCTAAACTAGTCTTGTTCTAATTTCTTCTAGTCAATTTATTCTTTACCTTTCAAAAAAAGGAAAAAATACTCTTTGGGCCAACAAATTTTAACTCTAACAGTAAAAAAGTTAAAACAAAAAGTTTAATATATAAAAATAAGAGAGCACTTTATATTATATCAAAGGCAATTATTTAGTTGATTTTATTTTTAAAAATCAAAACAATTATTTAATGCCATTAAAATGTATAAGATTGTAATATTAAATAAAAACAATTTAAGGTTTAATATTCTTTAAAAAAGAATGGGTTTAGCATCATTACCAAAAAGATTTAAGTAAATCAGAATGCCATACATAAAATTTTCTATTTTCATCAAAGAAAGAAAGTTTAATAATAGAAGAAAAGAAAGAAATTAAATAAATTGTTTGACAGGTGGTATGTTCTTGAAAAACAATACCCATTACACTTGTGCAAAATAACTTATTTTAGAAAAACAAAATAAAATATAAATTAATAATACCAAAAAATAATAATAAAGTAAACTTAAGAATATTGGCTTGGTTTAGGTTGGTTTGAGTTAGATAATTATAACCAAAAACCAAACTAAATCTTCAATTTTTTTAATTTAAAAACCAACTTATTTCTCTATTCTAGAAAAACTATCAATTTCATTTCTTCTAATTATATGTCGGGTGAACAGGATGGATGATTTTTTCTCACCTCTAGACCTGATTATTGCACCACCAAGAGAATCTTCCAAGCACTTGAAATAACTATGTAAGCATTTATTTGACACCATGTTAGATCGATAAGGAAGTATAGAAAAATGTAAATACCTTCCACATATCAGATGAAGCGATCTCAGATCTAACTCTTCTCATTTTCAACCATAAAATGAGTCCTGAAAACACAATCCCAGAGATGAAGCTGCATACATAAATGCAAACAACCTTTCATGATATATATATATATATATATATATAACAACTCACGATACCAAAAATGTAAATATGCCAAAAGTGGAAAGAAGATGAATAACATGCCATGCTTGATAGAAAAAAAATAAGAATCCAACACAGAAAATTCCAGCAAACAAATTACTATTTATCATAATAATGTTGTAGTCTAATGCTAACTAAAATGCAAAACTGATTACACCAAGTAGTAATAGCATCAGATGCCAGAAAGTAATAGATATTATAAAGGAGAAAAAGAAGGTGAAGAGTTGAAGGAAGATGAAATAGAAACATAGATAAACAAAATGATAGCTACTCACCATAACATGCTAATGACAGTCCCAATAACAGCATTGCTGTAGCAAATATATCCACGTACACCTACATGTGAATGCAAATTCAATAAGCCGCCAATAGTTTTACACTACTAATCTCAACATTATTCACCTCAAAATGCTAATTATGGTGAGTGATCGTTTCCAAAATCCCCATTCTTGGGTCATGCATATAAACCTTTTAGGTTATTCAGGGGCATCAGCTGCTAGATTTTCATCATTTATATGAAGAGATTTCATCTCTCTTTTTCTTTTTCATGTAAATGGCTTTGCAGAAGAGGGTGCACTACCCCGCAACCTAGCATTTTCAGGGTTTTACTCCAATTGACCTACCTAGAGGAATCAAACTCTATTGATAAGGAAGGGGCACTCCCCTTCTTATCGACTAGTCTAATCCCTATGGTTGTTTTTCCTTTCATCCATCCATCCATTTTAAACCACAATCCTAGCAATAGATTTAGGACATATTCTTTTCTCTTCTATTTGTTACTCCATGTGTCAGTTATAACGTCTGTTGTCTATGTAGAACATGTTTTCTCTTAACATAAAGCAGTTATCTCCTTGAAATGTGTACCTAATGCAGTGTTTAAGAGCAAAGAAGCAGGAGGGGAGAAGTTATTCATCAAGAATTTGGTTTTTCAAGATCGTAGGTTTCTTTTTGACGAGTCGTTAACTAGTCTTTTTCAAACTTAGGTAGCAAAGAAAGAAAGCCAAGCAAACAAAAATCCATTCTTAATCCCACCATAGATAATGGGACATAGTAGTGTAGCATAGAACCTTGCAGGAAGTTATATACACTAGAAAGCATGTTGAACTACTGCACTAACTAGACTAACTTTACAGGAATCTTGGTCGTACATTCTTCTAGCCATGTATTCATTTTTGAGATCATGACCAAGGAACTAAATAAATAACATTTCTCTGTGCTTCTTTTTTCACTAAAGAAACTTATTGGCACAAAAATATGAAAAATGATGATCAACAATAGCTCTTTTCTCAGCAAGTAACATAGAGAATGGATGAATTAACTGCATTGTAAATGATCAAAAGATTTGTTTTAATTGAAGCTTTGACTAAATATAAGTATAGACAAGAAATCTTGTTTTTAGAGAGGTTATTCTTTATCAGTGACATGAGTTTGGTATTACAATTTACTTGTGATCTTCTAGATTACAAGGTCGAACAATTATTCAACCTTTTAAAGAAAAGAAGCTGCAATACAAATTTACATCAATAAGAGGCGGAGGTTATAAATGATTATCCTTGTATATGGTTATAAATGATTATCCTTGTATACTTTGAAAATACTCTTCATTGTGCAAACAACCAAATTATAGCATAATCTTCATGCTGAAATGCCTCTCATTTGCAAGGCATTGTTTAATCAACTAGCTATAGCATGTTAACAAGAAACAGAGATGATATAAAAATTAGAATTTAATACCGTAGCCAATAATGATGAATTGACTGAATTGTTTCCAATTGCAATCCAGATAAGCACAGAAAATGCTACCATTAAAACCAACATTAGAAGAGTAACCTGGTGATAGTAAAAAGTCATTAGTTTCATGAAGTACCTTCAATTACAAGACTTCACTATTGCCAAATAAGAAAATATACCTAAATTATTGAAAAAGAGATCAGCAAACCAGGAGAGTAAATTTCAGCATTTCCCATACCAAAATTACAAGCTTTTGACGGCTTTCAACATGGATTGATCTTAAAGGCAAACATGTTCTACGACTATCTTCACGTGTTGAATTTGATTCGTTTAATGCCCTGTCCAACAAAGTTTCCTGAAAACTGAAGTCTTCATCCTCATAATCTTCATCATCATCCTGATGGAAGAGATCAATCCTACAAAATCGAAGTACCAAAGAGCTGAAAAATGCCATGTGTATGAAGTGAGATAATCTTTTATAATTTTGTTCAAGTCAATAGCGCTTCTCAAAATGCAAGAAAAAAAAGCAACAAATGAAAAACTAAGCATATCATTGCAAAAATCATACAAAAAGGCTAAATTATAATAATTTAACCCAAAAAATTCCACAGATTCAGCTGCAATATGGACCTCAACTAGAAGAACAGAAACAATAAAATGGGCATTCGCTATTTCCTCCAGCCCCCTTCAACACTTTTTTGAAGCTAAAAGGAAACTGAGTTATTTTGAAGTATACATACTGATTTACTTACAATACAACAACAACAATAACAACAACAACACCTAGTATAAATCCCGTTGAGGCGCGGATTCTGGGGAGGTCTAGTAATATGCAGCCTTACCCCTAACTAAGAAAAAAGTTGTTTCCAAATGACCTACAGATGCATTGATTTACTTAGAATATGGACTCAAAAGATCGCTCTGAATTAGGACATAAAAGAGAAGATTAATATAACGATGTTCATTGAAAAGAACTCATCATTTTGAGAGAAACTTTTGAGAAGAGGGTAAGCAGTCCTATATTAAGGATAAGCTATCAACACTATTGGCACATCATTCAACCCCCAAAGTGATCACATACAAGTACTAAAATATAGAATCTGAAAATTTTCCAAGTAATATAGAAAACATACCAGAAGGATAGAATTAGAAGAAATGCTGCGAAAGACAGAATTTTTGGGAAAGCTGCAGGAAAATATCCATTGACTCAAATACACACGTCAAGCTTGTCACAAGAGTCACATATTATTGAGATAGCAACATACCCATGAGGATGAAACCACAAGAGTGTGACCAGCAAAGCCATCTCTCACAAGAAGCAGCTAGAGTTAGGACAAAATAAGCAAAGTAACCTGGACACCACAAGTAAGTGGTTTAAGAGAGAACAAAAATCAAGGAAATAATATCTGTAGCTGCAAACAATATCAGAGGAAAACATTTGATCTTTATATGTGTATTCATAAGGTGAATAATTGACAAAATAGGTAACAACCACCCTTACCCCCATCAATTTGTTGAATCAGCTAAATAATTAAAAATCCATTGAAATTTGAAAAGAGAACATGAAAAATGAATACAAGAGGCCTGTGCAAGATTAGTTTATCAAGCAAATCACGTACCTTTTTCTTATATGTAAGTATGTGTAATAACTCCTTTTAATATTTGATCAAGTTATTTGGAAAAAACTAAGATTTAAATTGTGAAGCATGCATAGGTCCTGTTATGAAAGGCTACTTGGCTAGTTGTTAACATGTGTTGCCAAAATAACACGCAATATAATCAATGTAGAGTACACAAATTCCATAAAATGCACACCTAAACTTTTAAAAGAAGAGATCATATTTTTTTAGGATATCACGAAGTTAAGAAATTGAGTATCCATATTTAAGTCAGAAAAGAGATGTAATTAACATCCAAACAATATAATAAATTAGTTTTAACTTGAACATTAACACTTGGTCACTAACATACATCTCCATTCTCACACAGAAGCATCTATTACTGCTTCAGACCTTCCATGGAACCAGATGCACAAATTCACCATGTGCACGCACCAAGCAATGAGAAAAGCATTAATATAGAAGACAACCAACTGATTCTAGCATCCATAATTCCTTGTTTTCTAATGTGAGGTGCACAATCAATGATCAATAATGATAAACGTAAGCAAGTTCTACAAGCTTCAAGGTCAGTTCAAACTTATCAATTTTACATACCTCATTTCAACTGCCATCCACCATATCAAAAATTAATTTTTAGTACTTGCTTTAAGATGAATGAATGGTTAGTGCAGTAAACTACCATTGAGTGCAGCCAAGAAGCTTCCTAGTTACTTACTCTTGCTCTAACAAACGTCAAAACTAATGTGTCATTATAATTTCATAATTCCATCTGATCTCATTTCACTCAAAAAAGAAAGGATAATCACATGTCAATTTACTAGTTGCCACACAAGAAAGCTCAAAGATGTTAAATTCCACTCACTACAAGCCAATCCTATACCTTCAAATCTTGTCAAATTCATATCTTATCCAATGCATGTCTTATTTATCAATGCAAATCCTAATACCAAGTTGCCCAAGCCCTAGTCAAACATTAACAAGACAAGCAAACATTTTATATCTGCACCATACCAAGGAGCTTAAACAAGGCAAACTGAAGTGTATGTTATTCCTCTACATTACAAAAGTGATTCAAGGGCTACTTTTTATACATTAGGAATGAGAAGAAATGAGAGATTAATTCATGAAATAAATAATTGCATCAAGTACAAGCATCAAATGAAAGATTATGGAACAAAATGGAGCTAATGAAATAATTAGAGAACTCAAGCTAAAAAGTAGAGTTTTGCAACTTCAAATGTTACCTATATTAGAGGAGCCAATCAATAGATGAAGAACCTGTAATTGGTGATACATTGATCAAGACCTTGGAAATTAGGTCACTTGCAGTCTAAAACAATAAAAAGATATTTAATGATACATGTATTGTTCATAAATTACATATTGAGTTCATATGTTTTAAATGAACATGGCAAATGGACCATCCCAAAGTGGCTTGCAGAAAATGTCTACCTGCCAATCCAATGAAATTTAACAAGATTGATTATCCCATTTATTCTGCTCCAAGCATGCAAGTCGTTGCTTGACAAAAATATCTTCACTCTGAGGTTTTATCTTTTTGCGATATGGACCACAGCCAAAGTGACAATATATCAAAAGTTTTAAGCTCTAGTGGACATCGTCTTTGTAAACAAACAGAAATGGGAACCGATGTCTTGACTTTTAATTTATACATTAGCAATAACTTAAGCGAAGTGAGATCAAGATACATGTGAAGGCTGAAATCTCCACGAAAAAACAGTTGAGTGGCACAGAATAGGATTTCTATACTTTTAATGAAACATAAGATGATGTATTTACATTATCATAACTCATTTTATGCCATTGTAATATGTGTTACCACAGATACTTTCATGGAGACTTCAAAATTGGAAAAGCTTAAGCAATGAATGAGAAATTATAGAGCATGGAATGATCACAGACTGTTTGCAAATTGGGATATTTAGAAAGGTTTTGTAATTACTTTCTACGTATTATAGTTGTAACACCCACACCTTCTATAGATTCCAACCAGTTCAGGGCAGTCACCAGAATCCTTTAAGTTCAGATAAGATTCACCTGGTCTCTGCCTTAATTTGTCAGACAACTCAATCAGACGGGATCAAGGCACAAGTCCAAACCAGCTAGTCTGACAATAGCGGGTCAATCTAGCTAGCCAGTCAATTAGTTTAATCTCAACTGGAAGATCTGTAGCTATTTAAGTCCAACAAGCAGTGTATCACTTACTTTCTGTCGAGTCCAGCCAAGTTGAGCATTCCTTGAGTTAATCCTTATTAGCTGCACAGAATTTGCATGAATTAATAATCATTTCAAATTTATATTCTCAGAGAGATATTAAATTCAAATGATAGGCTTTCTAAATCGCATGTATTTATCATTCTCTCAAACCTCTTTTCATATAAGAATTGAAAATACTGCAAAGCTTCCTAGTTTCACTCCTCAATTTGATTGCACGAACACAATCTCTCTTACTTACTCTCACGCAATACAAAGCTGGTCTTTCTACATATTCGAGATCATAGGGACTGTTTTTGAGAATTAAAATGAAGGTTTAATACGTGAACTAGAGGTTAGTCAGGTAAAAGTAGAAAACTTTAGCTGGCACAATTTAAAGCAGTGTCTAATTTCAAGGCATTTTATAAAACAAGAGATGGCAAATCATATCTTAAAGCCTTCACCTTATTAATGAAAAAGGGCATTATAAAACTTGTTAAACTAAGCAGATTGACTATCATGCTTTACTAAATACAATATGAAACAATTAGATACTCGAGCAACTCAATAAAATTTATGAACTTAGGACAAGCAACAAATCTGAACTTGGTTTAGAATTCTCCACAAAAAAAAAAGAAAAAGAATGGGAATAAACTTAGCATCTTTAGTCGATAGATGAAGTACTATATGCTCCATCAAGCTAATATGAACACTTATATAGATACACAAGCATTAGTTATAAAAGAACTCTTCAACATTTGAATATGGCTGCATAACAAGCCATCAGGTTACAGGTTTTGGTTCCTTCAGTGAAGGGCAATCGTGAGAGTAGATCAGTTATATTAACAGAGCCATCGGCAGCAAATGTCTACACCCGATGGTAACTAAAGAGAATTTAAATTTAAATGTCTATACCTAGTGTTCTCATATGCTACAACTAACAATCAAATTAAAAGAAGGCTTCTGGTAAATGCGTATAATACCTCACACATCCACTGAAGGATGATGACAAATGCATAATAAGCAACCATTTTTAACAAATTCGGCAACTATTAGTAGTTAGTCTTAGTCAAGAGCCCGAATTCCATATGCCCTATCAAGATTTAAAGCTTGATATACCAATTTGTAGACCATTGTAATTAATGGAAACCTTTTGTTGGTAAAATATATATCTCACGCTTTTCTTTAATACCATTCATCCTTAGCTATATCTTTCAGCTATAAAACAAAAGCCCCTGCCAAACAGAGAGTGAAGCAAAGTAGAGAAGCCAAAAACAAACCTGAATAAATGCAAAGAGAGCAACAATGCCATCAAGAAAAGCAAGACCCACATTCACACCCACCACTTCTGATGGAAAGCAAGAAGACCCTTTTCCCAAGAAAAACATCTCTTCTACTCTCTCTCTCTCTCTCACTCACTCACAAACTTGGTCTCTGCACAAACAAGGGGGGGAGAGAGACAGATGGAGACAGTGAACTATGATTTAAGGAAAAAATAAAAAAGAAAATGTTTCTTTTTTTTTAATACAAAGGAAATAACAACAAAGCACGAGGTCCTAATTAATGAGGAACTCGACGATAAAGAAAACCGTGCGAATCACGGTACAAATGGGCCAAGAGAAGCCGAGGCGCCTCCTGAATGGGATGGACTCCGAGCCTAGAGTAAGCGGCAAGAGCTGCAAGACTGTTTCCACACTGGTTCCTTCCTAATGCACATGTTATAATTAGTCTGGGTACTTTGTAGTTTGATTAATTTGATGCGTTCGGACTAAAAGTTTGGTCCCTTTGACCGCATGTATCATGAAAGATCCGTTCTTTAACGATTTCAAGCTTTTCCCACATCTGGATTTAGGGAAGAGAAAGAGGAGTTCATATAGATTTTGTCACTTCAGTTTTCTCAGTGGTTAACGATAACAAATCCCAAAACTGTAATTGAAGAGATACTTCCAAAAGAAAAAGATATCGGTTGAAAGTTACAGGCGGCTGGCTAACAGGTGTTTATAAAACTTAAAAGAAGGGAGATTCCATGCGAGCCTTTTTTGACCTTTCATGTGACCTATTGAAAACTTTTGGTCTTCTTGTACTTGTCTTTCTTCTAGTCATTCTTAATTCATTTGTTGGATAGGCCATTCATTGTTTAAGCCCAACCGTTTTATCATTTTCTCCATTTGTTTTTACTCTTTACTCTTGTCATTCTTAATTTTGAACTCCAATGGGCCCCATTGTACCTGGCATCAGATCTGTTGTTCCAGGAACGCTGCTCCTATGCTGTTCCGTAATAAAAACGTTGACATTTTTTATTAAATCAAACCTCTCGGCTTTAAGCCAAGTCAATGCTCCTTCGCACTTCACTGATTCGATTTAATAAAATTAAAACGTCGATGTTGAATCAAATATACTCCTTCCTTGCTGGATGTTCTTCTTGTGGACGATTATGCGCAGTCCACACTGGCTCTGCTGAATCAAATATACTCCTTCCTTGCTGGATGTTCTTCATGTGGACGATTATGCGCAGTCCACACTGGCTCTCCCACGAACAATCTCATTAACTGTTTGCCTTCAGAGTTTCGCGCAGCACTCCGCTTGTCTCCTCTTTGATCAGATGTGGGTTTGGCGTTAACGCAATTATAGATTAACTTTATTTTTTATTGGTAAAAATCCGTTTACTTACTTTACGTGTTCCAGAAGAGTGTGGTTCTTCCCTTTACGTGTTCCAGAAGAGTGTGGTTCCCTTTTTTCATAAAAGTGACAGATGTTCCCTTTTTTCATAAAAGTGACAGATAATTTTCAATTTTTTACATTTGTTTTTTTTTATTTTTACTTCAGATCAATCATAATAATTCTATGGCGGGTGCATCTTCGTCTTGTCGGCAGTTAAATTTTGAAGATAGTAATGAAGTTGGCAGGAGTGAAGGTGAAGATAAGCTTATAGCTGTCATGAGTTTAAACAGTAATCAAGATTTGCAAGGTACCTGCTCATTTGCATCAAAAGGATTAATACCAAAAATTGGAATGGAATTTGAGACAGAAGAAGATGCTTACCAATTCTATTTGGCATATGCTAAAGAAGTCGGGTTTGGGATAAGGAGAAGTAGAAATCACAAAGATAAATCTGGAAACTTCATTGACAGATTGTTTTGTTGTAGTGCTGAAGGCAAACGAGAAAAAGACAAACGACATATATATGTGAAAGCATCACGCCCTGAAACAAGGTTTGGTTGTGAAGCTAAAATGAGAGTCAGTCGTCGAAAAGGCGGACAACTCTGTGTGGTTCAGTTTATTGAGGAGCATAATCATTACCTGTCGAGTCCAAACAAGACGCACTTACACAGATCTCACCGAAAGATAAGTTTACCTGCAGCAATGCAAATTGAAATGGCAAACGACGTAGGAATCCCACCAAAGGCATCATATGATGTCATGGTTAGACAAGTAGGTGGTCGAGAGAATTTAGGATTCATACCAGATGACTACAGAAATTACTTACGGTCTAAAAGAACGAGAGATGCGAAAAGAGGGGATACAGGAGGTGTTCTAGAATATTTGCATGAAATGCAATTAAATGATCCGAATTTTTTTTATGCTATCCAAGTTGACGAAGATGATTTAATAACCAACATTTTCTGGTCAGATGCAAAGATGAGAGCAGATTACTCAAAATTTGGTGATGTGGTTTGCTTTGACACAACTTACCGGAAGAACAATGAAGGTCGTCCCCTTGCATTACTTGTAGGTGTCAATCATCACAAGCAAACTACGTTCTTTGGTGTTGCATTGTTATATGATGAGACATCCCTCACATTTGAATGGTTGTTTGATACTTTTGCGAAAGCTATGTGTGATAAAAGACCTAAAACTATTCTTACAGACCAAGATGCAGCAATGGCAAAGGCTCTAGTACTAAGATGGCCTGAAACTCATCATCGCTTATGTATTTGGCACTTATATCAAAATGCGGCCATGCATTTAAGTTGTGTTTTCTCTCAATTCAAAGATTTTGCTAGAGATTTTAGCTCATGCATATATGATTTTGAAGAAGAGGAAGATTTTTTAAATGCATGGAATGAGATGTTGTGCAAATATGGACTTGAAGACAATGATTGGTTGAGGCGCATGTTTGGGATAAAGGAGAAATGGGCTTTAGTGTATGGAAGACAAATGTTTTGTGCAGACATGACGACAACACAAAGAAGTGAGAGCATAAATAGTGTTGTAAAGAGGTATGTTACTTATCAACACAAATTTTTGGAGTTTTTTCATCATTTTGAAAGACTCCTTGAAGATCGTAGATATGAAGAGTTAAAGGCTGATTTTAAATCAAGTACAAGTATTCCCTCATT
>JANKOD010000002.1:16751147-16782808 GCA_026284645.1 Erythroxylum acuminatum | reverse complement strand
CAGGATGGAGTATCAATTGGAAAAAGATCAGGAGATCATCTCTTCTCCATAAAAAAGGAGATATAGAAGAAACTGAAGCAGAACAGAGACAATCCATTCTAATAGACTACAATAAAAGCTCTGGGAGAAGGTTATCCTTATCATAATCGTTCTAAGCACCAGACTGCCATATGCCAAAGCCTTCTCTTCCCATCGCCACCGTCTTCTTCAAAAAAGCTAGGTCTTTTCTGCTTATTCATCCTCTCCTTCTCATCAGCTAAGGCCTTGAGAGGGAAGATATGAGGAGAAACAGAAAGAGGTGTACCGAGAGTCACGTACGTCTTCTTATAGTCAGGCTTGGTGATGAGCAGACCGCCACGCTTCCTCTTCCTGCCCTCCAACGCGAAAAATGAGACGATAGTAAAGAGGGCAACATTGACATTAAAAAAAATTCAGTTGATCAACCTTAAACGCTCCTCTAGAGGACAACTTTCAAAATAAGTTGGTTGTGTTGAATCAGCCAACCCAACTAGTTAATAACTAAACAACTCAAACAGTTTTTTTGTAAAGTCAACAAGCTTAAATGAGTCAATCAGCTAAAAAAGAGCTTATCAGCTCTTTACCAAACATGCCCTAAATGAGTTATAATAATGAAGTGTAACAATCATTTATATAAGTTAGTGAAGTTCACTTGCATTTTTATGTCATATGTTTTTGACAAGTTATGGTCAATCTATCTCTTCTTGTTATTTTATTCAACTTATTCCACATTTTTCGTGTCGTCAGTAGTTGATAACAATGATGCTTAGACTATTAACTTCGAATATAAGGTGCATGTATAATATTAGAGTTAAAGTTGTGTTTATACTTTTAGAATCTAAGATATGCTATTAGTGTTTGTTTTTAGTTAAGTGAAACATTTTTTAATAATAGTTGATAATGAAATTATTAATTTAATATTGACATGTCTTTGTTTATTTTACAGATAATTGAAGGGAAGTTCAAGTACTCCTAATAATCAGTTTAGGTTGAAGAAAATTCAATGATTTAGCTTAGGCTCATGCTAAATTGGTTCTTAGATGAAGAACCATACCATTTGTTTGCATTATAACAAGAATTTGAAAGGTGTGGGAATCGCTAGATTAAAAGAGCATTCAGTTGGGACGGTGATGTGGAGCTTTGTAAGAAAGTGAGTCATGACGTGAAATGATAAATAAAGACTTTGTTTAAAGAGTTAGCATGAGAAAGATAGAAGACAAAGATTAAACGACAAAATTGGTAGTAGAAGTTCCTTTTGTAGTGGTCAACATGATAGTGAGGATGTTAAAGGAAATGTTGCACTTGATATGAGGAAAAGAAGAAGACATGTTTCTAACTTTTTAACACCAAGAATAACTCCTGGAGCTCAGCCTTCAATTCATAGTGCCTTGCAACCTAAAGAAGCAGCTCATAATGTGGATATAAAAATGGCTAGATGGTGGTATAATTTAGGTATAACATTAAATGTTGCCCTGTCTTATTACTACCAGTCTATGGTGGATGTTATTGCTTTTTACGATCCAAGATTTAAAGTTCATTCAATTTATGACTATAAAGGTAAACTTTTAAGCAGCTCTATTGATGAAATAAACAATTACTTGGTTGAAAGAAGAATGATTTAGGCTATTTATGAGTGTTCAACTATGTGTGATGGTTAGATAAATAGTATTCTACAAAGGAGACAAAGTTTTTGAAGTCTATTGATATATTTGGCCTTGTTAGAAATGTTGATACTCTACTTCAAATATTTATGAAGTTGCTAATGAAACTGGGCAAAAAAAAATTATTCAGCTTATTATCAACAATGATTCTACTTACAAAACAACTAGAAGAAGATTGCAAAGCAGGTATAATTCTTTTTATTAGACTCCTTATATAGTACATTATATTGACCTCATGTTGGAAAATATAGGAGATGTTAGATATCATGTCTATATATATATAATATATGTTAATTCAAGCTTTATATACATATAACAACAACAAATGCATATGTTCATTTTCGATGCGTATGAAAAAGTCGTATAAACAAAAGAAACAAAGATAGTATTGTGGATAAACAGTAGATCGCCTGAATTGTAATTAATTAGTGGCTAAAAAACCTAATTAGTTCGGACAGTAAAAATTTTGAATCGTCTAACTTTTCAATTTAGTTTTTAAAATTTCAATCTGATTTACTTTAATAACTCTTATTGTTAAAATTTGATCACTTTATTAATTAATCAATCAATTTTTATAAATTAATAAGTTCTTATAAAATAAAATAAAATAATTAATTTTCTTTTAATAATCTCTTTTTTAATTAAACTTTAAATTTTATCAAAATTTTTAATCATATTTTAAATTCTTTACTAGATTAACTTTCAATTTAGTTTTTAAAACATTGATAATTATTATATTATTTTTAATGCAATATACATTTAGATAATGGAAATATAAATGACTAACATAAAAGTTTCCATACTTTTGAAATCATCATTAACTCTTTAACTTATTCATGGATATGGGGTAAATAATTGGGACCAGACCGACTCATTGGTACGTTTGGCTTGGTTCCCATATCCTGACATGACGCAATAATAACCAAACATCGTAATTGAGAAATAAAATCTCCATTTCCTTACAACAACAGAGTTGGCAATGGACTGTAGACAAGCCTATGGGTACATACCTCTCAAAGGTGTTTCGCAGAGTAATATGAATGAGCCCAAGGCCAAGAGTATGCATACATGCATAGCTCTCTCTATACAAACAAAGAGTTTGAGTTAAATAACTAGGGTACTCGTAAAACAGACTGATTGTATTCCTGGAATTATACATATGATGGATTTCTCCAACAAATAAAATTTCCAAACAAGATCACTGTTAAAACCTGAGACAGATTACACTTCCAATACACTCGTAGATTACATCCAAGGCTGGGATAATACCCATCAGAGGTCTCGACAATAACAATCAATTTTATCGGCCTCCAGGACTTCTGTTCCATGATAAATAAGAAGGATCTCCAAGTCGCCTGAGATGACATAGCACGAGATACCAAGTTAGCACTCAAGACAGTGTCTCAAACTCAGCTATCTCAAATATACAATTGGATGATGAAAACAAATGGCAGGTAGAAGCTGCTCTGGATGAGCCAATTAAGGTGAAATACATGTCCTACCCCCTTGCTCTCTCTCTCTCTCACACACACACACACACATATACATGTAAGCATGTGTGCCTGTGAGCACACGAACATGCACATCAAGGAATGTGCACAGGTGTCACTATATTCACCATCATCCTACAGATAATATCTCCATAACAAAAACAAATTTCAAACATGGCCAGAAGATGCAATATTTCACAAATACCAGGTTTGGTAACTCCTACATTAGAGGACCTGTATCCTTTTTTAACACAATCCAACCTTCTGTAAAGAAAGATCAGAAATGGAATAGGACAACAAAAACGTTGACACATCAAGTTTCAAAAGTGAACTGTAAATTCCCCATCAAATCATAACTCTACAAGCAAAGGACTCATTCCGGTCTCATGATTGGTAAAACAAATTGAACCTTCAAGGCACCTACATATACGAACAGAAAAGTTACCTAGGCTTGACCAAATATATGACAGTGAAACAAACTGCCAAGAAGAAGCACAACCCGCCTACAGTGAGGTAAGCAATGCCAAGGAAGTCATTCTTTCCACCAAGCCAGCTTGTGGTTGAAAGTACAAGTTTCTTCTTGCCATTGAAACTGTAAGTATTGTAGTTATTCTCCAAGGTCACATCTATGACATCATCTGGCCTGAGATCCTCCTCAATCTTTCCATACAACTTTCTAAAAGTAGGAAGTGCTGCTGTTCGCATCCAAACAATGAGGTCCTCTTGCTCACTCAGCTATTAAAGTAGAAAAATTGTTATTCAGTCAGATCCCAAATTTGCAGTTTCAGGAAGCACCTTTAAGCAAGGACTTCCAACAAATAAATAAATTTTCAGCTGAAGTAGTATTGGATGATGTACAGAGTAAGCATTGAGGCAAAGTATAGAAACTTTGGAACAGGCAATAAAAACAGTATGAGAAACCACACATAAAGCAATAGAACCCAAATTCTATACTAATGTCCTAGCTTTTTAACACCTACCTTTTGTCCAATAGTGTGACTCAATCTCTGTGCTCTTTGTATATTCCATAGATAAAGCAGATAAGCACAAATGCACCAAATAAAACTCAACATTCAAGAATATAATTCTTCTGACCAAATTAGACATGCGTGGGAAGATCACATTTCATTTAGGTTATGAGGTACACAAGCTTATTACTTTTGCCAATTCAACATAGCCATAGGAAGGGATGGCATTTCTTCCTCTGTTTTTAGCATCTTGGCTCACAAAATTGATGTTCAGTTGATTCTATTAACAGATTCATATATATCATGATAGGTCCATTAAATACTTTACTCATAAGCCAAATTATCCTCTCCTCCTCACTAATAATCCCTCTTCTCACACCAAAAAATATATTCAAATTCAAGAAATAGTAACTTAATTTTTAAAGCAAAAGCCACACTGGATTTGACAGTTCAGCAAAGACATTCCCTAGTCAGCTTGGGACTAGCTCTAGCTACGCTCTTGTAAAACTCGTGTCACTCTTCCTCCAATCAGAAGATTTGTCTCACAAACATAAAGTCAAGCACTTGTTGTGTCAGCCTCCATACATAGGCCAAAAGCAGAAGTAAGCTGAGTTACTATGGTAAACAAGTACGGGAGATGACATTAATCGTGTTTGAGGACCTGAAAACTAACTTAGTAACAACGGAAAGCTATTTCATCTTCTAGGTGAATTTTTCTATTTTTTACGGCTTGGCAAAATGAATGAAAAGAAGAATGATTGCTAAGTTAACATTCTTTTCATAGACGAGAAGAGAAGTGCCTGCGTTTCAATAATTCTGTTTAAGATTCACACAGGTACTAAAACATCAGCTTTAACCAACTGAATTTTTTTTGCTTACACAGTAACGTCACTAGCACCAACAAACATGGGTAAATAAAAAACAACTCAAGAGTTGATTTGCGACCAAACTGAAGTCTTTAAAGCACTGGCCAGACTTGCCTTTCTAGAAATAAGATATTCATAATAGAGAAATGATATATCCACAATTGCAGGGGAAATGGGATATTAAAAAGCAGTTAAAGGCTTACAGGTATTGATTCATTGAGCTTTCCACCACCAATGATACCTCCACTCTGAAAATTCTTTGGGTAGACATTTTTGCCAAACTTATGGTCCCTGTCACTCTTCCATGAGATATCTCTCTTATTGATACTTAATTGAGAGCTGTTGCGTGAAAAGCTGTAAGTGTCATTAAAGAAACTCCAAGCTATTAGACCGCAGGGTACAATTACGGTCCCATTCAATTTGTCTTCTGGTTCACAGGTGCTTGTCTCATTCTCACCACTCAAACTTTTCAATTGCTCGTCACTTCGGCTTTTCACATACCTGAATTATAGAAATATCTTTAGATGGAACAACACCGTATATTAATCTACTAAAAATGATTATATTCCAAAGTATTGCCTCCATATCACACAGTTAAATGTGATCAAATAAAATATCAAAATTCAGCCAGGAATAAACTACTTTTTTTCTTTTCTTACATAAATATCCAGTAATCTCTTTGATTCTGACAGTAAATACACTTCAACAAACTAAAATTGCTACCTCACAAAGCACCTCAAAGAAGTGATTAGGAGTTCTCTATCATCCATAAATAAAATTACTGATCAGCATTTAAGTTGGCCATAATTAGCTCTCAATAGGAATGTTGACAGAAGATAAAACTCCAAAAGTGGTAAATGTCACATATCACATGTCGCCTCTAATCATTCACAATCCAGGATAGTGTTTAAGTTCATTCTAGACATGGATATAATGAAGATTCCATTCAATAGTTCATAACTTCTAGTCATAGCTTCTTAAAAGAATCCCACCAAATGGCACATACGACAAAGATTAGCAACATACCTGCGATGGTTCTGGTAGAAGTTATCCAGTTGATAATACACATAAATAGGTTTCTTCATATGCTTTGGAACCTAAAAACAAACAAAAATATGAGAAAATATGAGAAAATGGGATAGGATAAAAATAGGTCCATTCATCAAGTAAACTCACAAATATAACACTAATGTCTATATTTAGATATAAATACTATAGGAACATTATAGAACTGAAAAGTGTGCAATATGCTGTAGAATTTTTTCACTTAAAAGCCACTTAAAGTGTTATAGAAAGTACAAAAAGTTATCTTTAAATATAGTAACTACAACAATGACAAGCAATGGAAAAGGTATGAGAAGCCTTACCCTCAAAGTTCGATTACATGTCTTCTTTCCAGGGGTCTGTATATATCCAACCTTATTAGTTCTATTTGATGCAGGAATGCATTCGACATCATACCGCTCAACTATTTCAACTACCTGATGAAACCAAGAGATTCCATTCAAATAAAACACAAGTATGAACAAGAAATAACAAGTAACCCCAGTCAAACTTACATCTCGAGAAGCAAACAGGGCAGCAACTCCAATTGGAATGAAGACAATGCTAACAAGCAAGAAGGCTGAGATCACCTGTTCACACACCTCTGTGTTATTGATTGCCACTATGTAAAGTAAGATTGCTATAAGGACTTCAATAAATACAACGTACCCATTTAGGAGTGAGAATTGGCTTGCAAGCTGGAAGTTCTTGTTGTGTAAACTTCGAATCTGAAAGAAAACACAACCTGATTTCATTGAACTACAAAAGATTCTGACATATACCATAAGAAAATTTGGCCTGATTATCCAACAAAAAAAGGATTCCAATTTAATATCATCATTTAGCTTCCACTTAAAGTCACAACTGACTGTGGCTTTCAACGAATAGCGTAAAATTAGCAGATTCTTCCTATTTTTCTTGTTATTATCCTTTTCTTTTACCTTATCACTAACTCGTAAAAGGAATCTCGCTTAAGAGTCGGTAATTAGCCACTACTCTAACAAGCCAAATTCAGAGTTGCTACCAATAAATCTCAAATTAACACAATTACACCTCTCTCCAAAAACAGTGCTTCCCAGTACACCCTAGCTGAAGTAGTTGAATCAAAAAGAACGAGATCAGAACAAATGAGGAATGTAATGAAAAACAAATAATTTCAAGCATCAGCGTACATGCGAGCCTAAAATATGGAGAATTACTAACTAAAAGGATCAAGGGAAAAGAAGTAAAGGCACAACAGAGACCCTGTGAATGAAACTAAGCAACAACTGATGAAAACAAATATATCTTCAATTCTCAACGATTAACCCCAGAAGAGACCCAAAAGATACAGAAATGTAATTTCCCAACACTAAACCAGAAAGTTCCATCAAGGAAAACGAATCAAAGATTAAAAAAAATCCACTTAAAAGAAAAACACCATAATCAATCAAAAGCGGGTATTGATAAATTTGAGGTGGGGGGGAAAGAAAAAAAAGTGAAACTCACATTTGGGTCGCTTGGAATTCCTTCGAGGAGCAGAAGAATCAGCCGATCCGTTACCATTACCAGGTGTGCTTAAGGGGGGCGTAGTATTATTCATCAGATGAATTGAAAAGAGAAGACCCTAAAAAAACCAGAACAGAAAGAGATAGACAAGCTATCGATGACGGAGAACACGAAGCAACAAACGGGTTTGAGAAAAGACCAAGGGAGAGTTACTAGTTATACAACAACTAATAATATGAATAAAAAAAAGAGGAGGAGGAAGAACTAGGAAGGGTGCTTGATGTTGTCCTGTTTTGACTTTTAAACAGCTCCTTTTCCTTACCTCTCTAGATCTAGGCGGGTTTACGGACCCAGTCCTTGTCTCTCTAATGGTACAAAGGTAAAGAAAAATCAGCGAAGAGAGTGAGAAAGACCCGATGAAGAAATTTCAGAAGAGCCGGTCAACTTCGGGCACGCAGACACGTTTTCATCAAAATTAAGTGGGATGGATCGCGAACGAGCTTAGACTTGTCCTACGTTACCTTCTTTTTTTTTTTTTTCTAGATTAAGGCGTCTGATCTAATGACTAATTCCTTCGCTGATTTGTAAATGTTTTATAGGATAAGACAGCTGGCCTAAAAATTTAAGGTTGCTCCATATTTAAAGTAAAATATCAAACCCTTGACCTTCTCAACCACACCCTTAAGTTATTACATTTACAAGTCTTAAACATACTGTTTCTCGTTAAATAGCATGTTTTAGTATCTAAATTCTATTAAAATGAGTCTTAAGTACCCTCTTCGCGGTAAACAATATTTTATTTTATAAATTATATATTCTCTTTTTATTCCAAAATTAATTAATTATCATCAAAATTGTGTTAAAATTAGATTACAATAAATTGTAGGTTTACTTACTAGACTAAAACTTGAATCCATGGATAAATATGAGAATTCATGTTTTTATATTAAAAGAATAAATTACATTTTTCCACTCTAAAATTTTTATTAAAATTTAAGATAAATTTTGATTTATTAATTAATCTAAATAATATTATTTAATTTTTAATCTAAAATTAATTATATTGATTTATATATAAATTTTGTCAAAATATGTTTTAGAAATTAGAAAATAGTTTTTAAATATTATAATTTAAGTAAAATAAAAAATCAAACAAATCTTAAACCATCCAAGCAACGTTTCTCTTCACTTACATAATATTGTGTGTCCTAAATAAATAAATAATAATAATTTATAGAATAAAATCCAATTTAACTTTATTCTTACATCAATTTTTTTTTATTCGAGAAAACACCGTAGGAGGGCCAAATGGGCACACCTCTCTAAGGGCCCAACTAGCGCACCACCCCACAGGTGGGCCAAGCGGGCGCACCTCATCATTTAGGGTCCAACTAGTTCTCGTAAAACCTCGGCTGCCCCAGGCTCTTACAAGAGGGGCTAACATGGAATCGAACCTAGGACCTAACCGAAGCCAAGTCCTGCTCTCAACCATCAAATCACACCCCTTAAGAGCTATGTCAAATAGTTATTTCATTATAACTTTTATAATATGGCAGTATAAATGATTCTCAAGTCTCAACTTGCTCATTCATGAATTTAAATAGAGACTTTTGTTTTTATGTGTAATTTCAAATTTTATACAATACACAAAAGATATATTTTAATTATTTTTTCTTTGCTGTTTTTCTCTTTTCCTTAAACTCTACTCTTCTTCTCCTCTTACTTTATTTCAATTTTCTTATATATTTATATAATCCTTAACATTATTTCAAATTACCATAAGCTTTTTTTTTGTTAAATAATTACCATAAGCTTTTCATTACTCTATTTCATCCACTCCTATAAATTAAGTTTCAAGTATCATCTATTTTCTATCAATCTTAAACTAAAATTTTAGATTACATAATTATTGAGATATAATTTTAATATTTAAAATTTTTTAATTGAATTGTTTCAAATAATATATGTTGACGCTTAAAATACATAAATTAAAAGGGAGAGAAATGAATTGTGTATTTTATTATTAAATAAAACTCATTATTAATAATTTCAAGTTAAAAACAAATTAAAATTATAACCAATAAAACTCAAGATATGCAACTTTAATACGGGTTTTATGGAATTTAAAGCTAAATCTAGAAGCTTGATGAAAGATGCTAAATGTTTAGAGATCGTGGTTAATATTTTTTAAAGATTTTTCATGATTTTAATTTCTTATTATTAGAACTATCCATTTAATTCCATATTTATTTGTTCGATTATATCTTCAAACCACTTTTCAAAAGAATTCATTCTATTGAAAAGTATACAATTAATTTATGTAATTAGCATATTTAGATCTTTCTAATTAAAAACTAACAGACACAGATTACCTAAAGTAATTTTGTTCATGCAACTTTTTTTTTTGGAGAACGGGAATAGATTATATTAATCTATACACAAAGATGTACAAAAGTAATTAGTAATTAGTAAAAATATATTGAAGGCATTCTTTTGGGAAATTTTGGAAAAGAAACGTTCCATCTATTTTAGTTATTAAATATGGTTTGTGTGTTATAACTTATAACTCTAACCTCTTTTAGGGATATTCTTGACTAAGTAAACTAAACAAAAATATGGTTTGTGTTTTATAACTCTAACCCTTTTAAGCATATACTTGACTAAGTAAACTCAATGAAGGGGTTCATTTCTTGTTATAACTAGGTATAATTAAATGAAGTCTATGAGATGGAGTGGAGCGAAGGTACCTAACAGTTGACCAGTGGATGTCGGTAAGATAGTGCAAGAATTGAAAAACTTTATTAACATAAAATTATATGTTTGGTCTAGTATGACAAAGATATTAAAAGTAGCCAACAATGCTACGATATTCATTAAGATTTGAAAGAGGTAGGTCGTGATTTTTTGAGAGAGGTAGAGAAGGAGTAATAGGAGTAGACATAGGTTTGGAAGAGTTAGATGACTTCGGTGAAGAAGATCTCGAGTGTATTTGGATTAAGTGAGAAAAAGGCTAGTGGATGTAAATGTAGCATCAAAGCCAGAAAAAGTAATGAAGGGGGCTTAGGTCTTTTATAGTAAAAGTAGTATGAAGATCATGAAGGATTGTTTAGATGAATTTTTGTAAAGAACCTCTTACCTAGATATCATCCACATAAATAAAAAGAAAGGTAGTATGAGTAGGTATGGAGTAAATAAAGAGAGAAGTATCCCTTTATGAGTTAATCT
Organism: Erythroxylum acuminatum; assembly: GCA_026284645.1. NCBI lineage: Eukaryota > Viridiplantae > Streptophyta > Magnoliopsida > Malpighiales > Erythroxylaceae > Erythroxylum > Erythroxylum acuminatum. The sequence goes on along the minus strand of JANKOD010000002.1, from coordinate 16,772,048 downwards.
ATGAAACCAGGCGCTAGGAGACTATTTGAGACCATAAAGTGCTTTATAAAAAAGACAGACATAATGAGGATAATGAAGAACAGAAAAACTAGGGGTTGATGCATAAAGACTGGTTCCTAAAGATTTCTATGTAGAAACGCATTGTTGACATCAACCTGACAAATTGGCCAATTTCTAGCTAAATCAAGAGTAAAAATGATCCAAATGGTGGTTGATTTAATGAATATAGTAGAAGTGTCAGTATAATCAAGATTAGGTGATTAATGATAACATTTGGAAACAAAGTGAGCTTTAAAGCGATTAAGAGAGAATCAAGATTAAGTTTGGTTTGGAAAACACACATGTAGCCAACAATATGTGTACCTGGAGGAGGAGGAATAAGAGACCAAGTATTAATGTGATGGAGAGCCTTGAACTTATTAAGCATTGTTTGGCGCCAGTCAGGAAATTTTTTTTCATAAGTAAATGAAGTGGGATTAGGATCAAGAGATGATTGCATGGTGGTGTTATAAGTAATATGATCAAGAAAGTTTTGAGTTTTTAAGTGCAATCACGTGTTTGGGTAACCATTAGGTGGGAGGATGGTGGTATTAGTTAAGGTATTGGTGGTAGAGATAGAAGAGATGTTGTGGAATTATGGAAACATATTAGAGGAAGCAATGGGATTTACAGGGAAAGCAGGTGTTAAATTGAAATATAGTAGTAAGGAAAGGGAATTAGGAGAAGAAGAAGAGATGGGTATGAGAAGAGGGAATTGGGTTTCAAGGAAATGAACATGACTAGAAATATAAATTTTGCTAGTTGAAGGATTAAGACAACGAGATCCTTTATAGGTAGGAGCATAACTATGAAATACATATAAAATAGATTTTGGTTTAAGTTTATTAGTTCTAGTTAGACCAAGAAAAGGAAAACATATATAACCAAAAAACACAAAGATGGTCAAGGTTAGGAGGTGCATGAAGCAAAAGTTCATAAGGATATTTGTAGTGTAACAGAAAGGAGGGCACGGGATTAATGAGATAAATAACTATGAAAATGAGTAAAACCAGGAGCAATTGGGAAGAGAGCTATGAAGTAGAAGGTGATTCTAGTTTTAGTGATATGATAAATTTTGCATTTAGCAATATCATTTTATTGTGGAGAATGAGCATAGGAAATACAAAAAAATAATACCATGAGTAGTCAAAAAATGAGCAAACATTCCTTTGATGATTTCAACAGCTCCATTACATTGAAACATTTTAATTTTGGTAGAAAATAAGTTTTCGGCAGTAACTTTGAAAAGTTGAAATTTGTGTATAACTTAAGACTTATTAGTGAGAGGAAATATCAAAGTGAATCTACTAAAATTATATAAAATATAAAATAACATGAAACAGATAGAGATAAAGAGGTTAAGGGTTCACAAATGTCACAGTGAATAAGCTCAAAAGATTTTATACAAACTCTAGTAGATGATGTAAAAGAAAGACGATAAATTTGACCTTGAAGATATGATGATAATCAATATTGAAATTAGGCACTATGAGTGACTGAAATAATTTGGAAAAAAATTTACTAAAATGGATGACTGAGGCATTGTTGCCAAATCTATGGAGAAGCTTTATAAACATCATGAGCTATGGGATTGGCAAAATGAACAAGAATCTTTAAGGGATACAGATTATTATGGACACTTCTTACGAAGAGTGAAGTATTGGTTGAAAAATCCTTTACAATATAATAAGATGGATCAAATTTATTTAAACAAGAATTGCCTTTAACAAAATGTGTAATATAAAGTAACTTTACAGTAAGATGAGTAATAATGAGAATATATTATAAATCTAAAGGTATCTGATTTGTTGGGAAGGTTAAGAAGCCTTTAGAAGAGATAGAAAGAGTATTTTTATTTCTGACTACCACTTGGTCATTTCTTTGATATGGTTAGAGCGAGTCAACAAGATGTTTACTAGGTGTTGTGTTGGAGGAAGTTGCCGTATTCGGAAGGAAATCTATAATTTCACTAAAAAAATAGGTGGATGAGGTTGTAGTGGGTTAAATATTTAGTGCTTAAAAGATAGGTTGAATTATTATCAGATCAAAAGGAGGGGTGAATGAATTATTTCTAGATTACATATACTTGAAACGATAGATAACAACCATATGATTAATTATTTTACAAATTTGACATTTTAGAGGTCGTTAATTTGAATTAGGTTAGGAACTAGAAGAAAAATGTGGGTTGTATAAGGGATATTAAGATGGGCTTGAAGTATGTTATAGATTGGAAATAGGGGTGAATGGGGTTCATAGGCTGGGAAGGTGGGCTCTAGGCTGAGATATGTTTGTTTAGGAAAGGTGAGGGTCCATTTGGGATAGGTCCTTGAGAAGGAATGCATGACCCAACCTAGTTGAAATAAGAAAAAGACCAAAATTGGTCTATGTTGTGGGCAAAGCTCACCCTATTTCTAAATTTTTATCTAGGACATCCACCGTTGTGGTGAGCTAAGAACTGACTACTGTGAGATTCCATAAACACCATTTCATATTAAGATTGATGAAGGGATAATAGACATTATTTATAAGTGAAGCTAAACTCGCAATTTTGAGAATAAAAGAGGTACTTTACGATTCTCTATGGTAGTGACGAATGACTTGTAATTAGGAGGTAAAGCATTAAGTATAAAGAGGACTAAGTCTTCAAATGAAACTAAGTTTCCAGTGGCTATTAAATCTTTAGTTATGGATATAATAGTTGTTAATCAGCGATGGAGGAATCGCCTTTCTTTGGTACTATGAAGGTGCTATCGGAGCAAGGATTTTTGGGTCATTGTTTGTTAAAGAAAATAATCTTCAAATTTTGCCTATGGAGTTTAAGTAGTGTCACAATCGAGAGTAAGGATCGCCATAATAGAGATAAGAGTTGTGGTGAGGCAACAACAAATAAATTTGTCTTTCTTCTCACAATCTAAGAAGTTTGCTAAAGGGGATTATTCACTAACAATAGGATCATAATGCTTTGATAGTAAGGAGATGGACTCATCAATATAGCCAAGCAAATCACAAGTGAGTAGTATGGACTTAACTTCGTTTCTCCAAATTAAATATTTGTTATGTAAAGTAATAGTGATGAAGTTGGTGATATTGGTGATTATTAATGTAGTGTTGTTTGAAGTCATTTTTGGTATTGGGTTTGACACTTGTATTAAGACTGGTGTAGAGGTGTATGTCAGAAAGGATAAAAGGGATGAAGAAAATGTAGAGGATATACTTAGATAAGCTTTGATACCATAAAATGAAACGATATCATGTGTAATTAAGGTGTTTTTATATTATTTTATAATTTTTAAAGGTTTACATATGCATTTATACACGTTAAACCAATGCTATACTTAAGGAATTTAAACTTATCATATCTAATAAAATTACAATAGAATGATAAGATGTAATAAAAAAAGATAAGAAAATATAATTAAGATCAATATTTGCTAATGATAAGTTGCCAACATTTAGGTTGTCAAAGAGATGCTTGGAATTCTATCAGGAGTGGTGAATCTTTTATTAGCTGCTCAATTACCTCCGAATATCTCAAGCTGTACCCAATCACCACTCTATGAGTAACCCCTGAAAGGCACCGATGAATGGAATCAAAGCTTAGGATCAGTATCCGAGACATCCTTAAATATCTCAAGTCAAATAATACGTGCATCATTGTTATGATGAGACTATCATTGACACGGGAATATAATATCCATATGATTGTCTCATAATAGGTCAATATAATGTACTTACTACCCTTAGTAAGCATCCACATGTTAACTCCAAACAACTAATGTTTACAGCTTATAAGATCTACTGTTGGATCCAATCAAAGAGTATAACATGTGATAGTCTATCCGAATTAATGATATCCCATCTCGTTAATCCTATGACTAGGGAAAGTTTAGATACTAACATAATTATACATGATAGAAATCTCATTATTATGATCTCATCATGATTTCCTCCATGCTATGCTTTGTATCAAGGATTTCATTAAATCAATTTAAGATCAACATCAAATCCATAAATGTATGAACATCGAAATAATAAAAATACCTTTATTAATCATAAAATGATTTGTATAATAAGTGCTAAAGTGATTGTCTTTAGAGCACTTCTCTAACAACATAAAAAGCTTGAGCCCTTCTTGGGGCTCATTCACCTCCTAAGTTGCCCTACTCTCAATTGCGGGCTGACGCAGTGCAATTTTGGCCTCATGGCCCTCTTCACCAAGTGGGATTGCTGACGACATCAAAACACTTCGAAACTTTATAGCTAGTCTTTTTGTAATGATTTTCCAATTTGAAGACCAAACTTTGGATTGGTCGTTGGCTACACCAATAAGGCCATTGATAAGTTGTTATTTTTATGCTAACTTTGGATATAAACCTCTTTAATGTGTTGGAATTTTTTATTTAAAATTAACGAACTTGTTTCTTAATTATTCTCATATGGTTTTCAACACATGGGAGATGAATTTAAATTAAATAGATGTAAGGAAAGTAAAGACAATTCGAATTCCCAGCTGACAGAAAAGTTTTTGACTAAGCGTGGGCATGTGCAAAGGGAAATTTTATTTGCAGAATCTGATTTGAATGCAGATTCAATACACTTAGGATTTTTATTATTTAGGGATACAAGTTGTTGTCTTTTAGGTGGAGATCTGCTGCCTAATTATGTAGGGAGTGTATCTCATAAAGATAACGATAAGAGGAAAACGAGGACAATACGTTTTCTGTTGTTTTTTTTTTTGGTTTTGAGGAGTTTTGGATTTTGCTGAAAAATTGTAGATATGGAGACTATGTGTTTTGTTATTCTTCTATTGGGTTTTACCTCTGTTATGAGTAGCTAAATTCTCCTTCTTGGTTGAAAGGAACCACGTTATCATCTAGTATGTGTGAGATTTTTTGAATAAATTTTATTTCATTGATGAATATTAAGTGCCTTCCGAATTGCTTTTTATGATTTAATTGATTGATCTTTATGATGCACAACTAGGAATTGATTGATTTAATTTATAGCCACATTAGTAGTGTTTGACGTTTAATTTTGCTAATTTAAAGTGGCAATTAAGATTACCATCTTTATGTTAGGGATTGGAAATTCTAGAAAAGATACTTTTCTAGATTAAATACATACCGCATGTGTATTGTCTTGCTCACTGGTTCCCTTGGTTCTTAAAGCTATTAATTAATCAAACTTAAGATCGTATCTAAGTTGTTGGTTAATAAAAGTGATTAGAATACATGTTTCTATTCATTTAATCTTAAAAGAGAACATCACCTAATAAGTATTTGTTAATGGACTTAATTTTATATCGATGATCCATCTTAGTTTGATAACGTAGGTGGGCCAAAACCAAGGTTCATTATTAATTTTATAGATCTGAATATTTTTTTTATTTCAAAATTTTGTCATTTTTAATTTCTTTAAATCACGTTAATTCAACCTCCTAATTTGATTTAGTTTTCAACTCGTGTAATATTTACCAATAGATTCCTCATAAAAAAGATCCCTACTTTTCACTACTACATTAATTTGCGTTGCAAGAAGTTGGGTTCTTTTTATATTTGGTTACAAGCAATAACATTACTAGCCATCGCCTCAACATGTTCTTCCTAGCCTCTAACAATAAACTTGTGGCGCTCTTCTATAGTAATCAAGGAATAAGTCTTATTGACAGTAGGCAAAGGATCCATACTCTGATAGAAAAAAACTAAAGAGACAATTTTTTTAAAAGTTTGAAAGATTACACGCGCGCGCGCGCGCTCGCACAACCGTATATGTAATTAATACCACTTTCAAATAAGGTAAAACATTAATCCCTACTTAAGATAAAGTAACTCCTATTTATAATTGTATTTCCAATAATATAAAACAATAACAACAACACCCAGTTATAGTCTCGCTGAAATACAAAGTCTGAGGATGTCCAATGATATGCAACCTTATCCCTACAAAGTAGAGAGATTATTTCCAATAGACCCACATGTAATGCAAATTAATAATAATCCAAAATATAAATAAATACATATAACTATACATATAAAAATATGTATTATAATACATATATAACATGGTAAAGATTAACAATACAGGATAAATTAAGTAAATAAATATACAAACTAATAAAAAAAGAGACAAGTACAAAAATAAATCACGTCAGCCATTGCGTTAAAGTAAATAAAATAAGTAAAAAATTACTCGGGCTAAATAACTAGCAGGGAAGTGCTAGTTAATCAAAATATTAAGGATGTCTATAAAACAAATGACTCAAACAAGAACGTTTAGATGACTTAAGACAACGATAAAGACCTCTCTACATGAGTTCATTTATCCGTATCCTAGTACATCAAAGTTTTCTATTGCAGGTCATGTCCTCTGTAAGTTCCAGCAAAATTATTTCATTGTTGATCACTTCAACTCAATTCTTTTTAGGCCTTTCTTTTTTCCTCTTACACTCTCTAAGTGTTTTTTTCTCACATCTTCTCTCTAAAGCGTCAAGGGTGTTTCCTCTTCACTTGTCCAAATCATATGCCTCCATTAAATCAATAAAAACCAAGAGTATATTACTTTGTCTTTCCTTATAATAATATGAATAATGAAAAATGTTAATTTACAAATAATTCTTTATTTAATAATAATAATCAGTAGTAACTGCTAAATAATAATTTTATAATTAATCTTTATTATTAATAATATTTATTTGTTAATAAACATAACATAGATTTAATGTAAGTATTTTTTTAGGCGTGGTTTAAGTGGTTAATAATGATATTTAAAAGTTTTTACAGGTTAATGTTTTAGGGTTAATTGTATAAAATTTTTCAAATTTTACTAAATTTGGTAATACTAGCTTAAACTTTAAAAAGTAGAGCTAAAATGCTCCAACTTTTAATTTTTAGTAAAAGTAGTCAGATATTAAGTTTTCCGTTAATATGGATGATGTGGTAAGTCATATTAAATTAGCATTTTACTATGTAGCTGCCACATAATGTATTTGCCTACGTACGAATTTTATTATTTAATAAATTAAAAATATCAAAAAGCCTAAAATGATTACACACTCTTTTGTAATGGTAATAGAGATGAGAATGTTACGTTGGATGTGCAATTTTATTAGAAGAGATAAGGTTAGGAATGTAATGACAAAGAACAAATTAACGGTGACTAATATTATTGAAAAATTAGGACAGATAAGGTTTAGCCGCTTAGGTGGCTTAGACATATTAATAGAAAACACCCAGATGCTCCAGTAAAAAGATGTCAAAATATTGTACTTAGAAATTGTAAGGAAAAAAATGAAGGCTTAAGAAAAATTTGGGAGAGGTGATCAAGAATGATACTACATTGCTGAAACTTACTAAAGATAAGATCTACAATAAAAAAAACTTTCTAGTACTAAGAAATAGATAAAAAATCTCTCATAAAGAGATTTTTTATCATTCGCATAGGTCTTTTAGTATTTTCTCTTATAATTAGCCTAAAATTTTAAATATGTAATACTTACCTCTTAAGGGATTTATCCTAAGTTTTTTTAATTATGTTTAATCTTTATCGTATTATTTAGTTTATTAACTATTATATATTTTATTTAACACGTATTTGTTGTTGTTATTATTGCTATTATTATTATTATTATTATTATTATTATTATTATTATTATTATGTTGATGATAATGATGATAATAATTATTCTTTCTCAGTGGATCATTTGAAAACAACTTCTCTTATAGTTAGAATAAGGTTGCGTACTATTGAACATCTCCAGATCTCACGTATCAGCGAAATTTTTATTGAATTATTGTTTGATATTTTTCATTTATTAAATAAATAATTAATATATGGTACAAATATAATATGTGGTAGCTATTTGGTAAAAATAATAATCTATATGGCTCGCCACATCATCCACATTAACGAAGGACTTAATGTTTGACTATTTTTGGTTAAAAATTGAAAATTAAAATATTTTAGCGCTACTTTTTAAAAATCGAGTTAAACGAGTTAAGTTTTTAATTTTTTTTATTAGCCCTTTAAATTTGTTATAGATTTCTTTTTTATATTTTTAAAAGAAGATGTCTAAGTTACGAAGGATAAATAAATATCGTTTGGCTTTTATGTCTTTACATGTTTTTCTTTAAATATTTTTTATTTTTTATACTTGTTATACAGCAATTTAAAGTACCTTAAATTATTTTTATCTCTCAATTAGATATTAATTGCAAAATATCTTAATATGATAAATAATTTTTTCATATTAATATATTAAAATAATCTTTTTCATTCTAATTTAAATATTTATTTAGATAAATGAAAGGGTTAATAAATTATTATTTTAATAATCATTGGAAAAATATCATTTAAATTATTTATACGTGCAAAATTATCATTAGAACGATTATACGTGCCGATGATCGATAGAGCCCTGATTAAAATCAAACCCAAGCCAATTTACCAAACATATTCTTTTAAAAATATAACAAAGAAATCTGTAACAAATTAAATGTCCAATTGTAAAAAAAAAATATAAACTTTACTCAATTTTAAAATAAGATATAGAGCATTCAGAATAAGATATATGTTTTTGTGAATTAATATAAGCATCATATAGTATGAAACGATCTCAAATAATTTAGTTCCAAGAGGCAAGCAATAATAGTATATGAAATGATCTAATCTCAAATAATAACGCAAGAGCATGCGGTGATTAGGATGAGATGCAGTTTAGTCACAATACCTTATCAGGAAAAAGAAGCACTGAACTGATATTATTCTCTACGTGAGTTAGTGGGTATAAACATAAAGCCTCTTTATGCAAAGATATGCATATGGCTCTCTTTCTCAGTAGGAGTATTGCTGCAGGAACCTGCTTTGTCATCATCAAGGTTTACTGCAGTGTTATTATCATCTCAATCACACCCCCACATATATATTTCTTTGCTTCTTCACCTCCTTCCTCTGCATCTTAACCATCTCAGAACTTTCCTTCTCTCTAACTTTTGTCTGAGGAATGGATCTTCTTCGGTCTATTTTCTTCCTTTTCCTGACATTTGTTTCTCTAATCTATCCTCTGAGAGCTTTTAGTCATACACAAACACAAGCTCAGTTTTTCAATTTAGTTAAGGCTTCTCTTTCAGGGAACGCCTTGTCTGACTGGGAGGTTGGTGGAGCGAAGCCGTACTGCAATTTTTCTGGGGTTGGCTGCAACGGTGAAGGAAAGGTTGAGAAGGTTGACATGACAGGTTGGTCATTAACCGGTCGTTTCCCATCTGGGATTTGCTCTTATTTGCCTAAGTTACGTGTTCTTCGCCTTGGGAACAATCATTTTCATGGCGACTTTCTTCACAGCATTGTTAATTGTACTGTTTTGGAAGAGCTCAACTTGAGTTTTCTGTATCTCACTGGAACACTTCCTGATTTCTCGCCTCTGAAGTTTCTTCGGATACTTCACATGTCCAACAACCTTTTCACTGGCAAGTTTCCAGTGTCAGTTACTAATCTCACCAACCTTGAGGTACTTGACTTCAATGAAAACGCCGAGCTCAGTTTGTGGCAACTTCCAGAGAACATTTCCAGGCTGACAAAGCTCAAAACTATGATCTTGAGTACTTGCATGTTGTACGGCCCAATACCAGCTTCAATTGGAAACATGACCTCTCTTGTTGATCTTGAATTAAGTGGGAATTTCCTTACAGGCCCCATTCCAGCAGCGATTGGATTATTGAAGAACTTGCAACAGCTTGAGCTCTACTACAACCAGCACCTTTCAGGAATCATTCCCGAGGAACTTGGAAACTTGACAGAGCTCATCGATCTGGACCTCTCAGTCAATACGTTGACAGGCCAGATTCCAGAATCTATTTGCCGACTTCCCAAGCTGGAAGTTTTGCAGGTTTACAACAACAGCCTCACTGGGGGAATACCAAGTGCTATAGAAAACTCAACCAGCCTGCGCATATTATCACTTTATGATAATTCTCTAACAGGTGAAGTGCCGAAAAATCTGGGGCACATGTCAGACATGATTGTCCTAGACTTATCAGAAAACCGCCTGTCAGGTTCTTTGCCAACAGACGTTTGCAAGACAGGTAAATTAATGTACTTCCTGGTCCTGGATAATATGTTTACCGGAGAGTTGCCTGATAGCTATGCCCAATGTAAGACACTTATACGCTTTCGAGTCAGTCATAATCGATTGGAGGGGTCAATACCTGAACAACTTTTTGGTCTAGCACATGCTTCGATCATTGATTTGAGTTACAACAATTTTAGTGGTCCGATTGCGAAAGCAATTGGAAGTGCTAGAAACTTGTCAGAGTTGTTCATGCAAAACAACCTGATTTCAGGTGTTCTGCCTCCTGAAATTTCTGGGGCCATCAATCTAGTAAAGATTGACCTCAGTAATAATGTTCTGTCTGGACCCATTCCCGCTCAAATTGGCAATCTACAGAAGCTAAACCTACTTATCTTGCAAGGCAACAAGTTGAATTCCTCCATTCCTGAGTCATTTTCTTTGTTAAAATCTCTCAACGTCCTCGATCTCTCCAACAACCTCTTGACTGGCACCATCCCAGAAAGTCTCATCGAGTTGTTACCAAACTCCATCAACTTCTCAAACAATCGTCTTTCAGGTCCAATTCCTCTTTCACTGATTAAAGGAGGGTTGGTAGAAAGCTTTGCAGGGAATCCAGGTCTTTGTCTTCCAGTCTCTGTTAATTCATCACGCCAGAATTTTCCAATTTGTTCTCAAACTTACAACAGAAAGAAGCTAAACTCCATCTGGGTGATAGGAATCTCAGCATTTATCATTCTTGTTGGAGGTCTCCTATATCTAAAACGTCGATGCAGCAGAGCAAGAGATGTAATGGAACATGACGAGACCATGTACTCGTCCTTCTTTTCATACGATGTAAAGAGTTTCCATCGAATAAGTTTCAATCCACAGGAAATCCTCGATGCAATGGTTGATAAGAACATAGTGGGGCATGGGGGATCTGGAACTGTGTACAGAATTGACTTAAGTGGTAAAGAGGTTGTTGCAGTTAAAAGGCTATGGAGTAAGAGAACCAAAGATTCAGTTTCAGAGGATCAGATGATTTTGGACAAGAGCTTGAAAACTGAAGTAGAGACTCTGGGGAGCATAAGACACAAGAACATAGTCAAGTTGTATTGTTACTTCTCCAGTCTGGATTGTAGCCTGCTTGTTTATGAATACATGTGGAACGGAAACCTGTGGGACGCTCTTCACAAAGGGTCCATCGATCTGAATTGGCCTACCCGTCATCAAATAGCACTTGGAGTCGCTCAGGGCTTGGCATATCTTCACCATGATCTGTTGCCGCCGATCATTCACAGAGACATAAAATCAACCAATATCCTACTTGACGTTAACTGTCAGCCAAAAGTAGCAGACTTCGGAATTGCAAAGGTTTTGCAAGCTAGAGCAGGCAAGGATTCGACCACAACTGTTATTGCAGGAACCTACGGTTACTTGGCTCCAGGTAATTTACTATTGCAAATCTGAATTAGATTATGAATTAAAACCATCTGTTACTTTCATTCATGAACATGCTTCTTTCAGGATAACCTTATCATTTTTTCTTAATTTGCCAACCATTTTAACACTTCACTGTCACAGAATATGCATATTTGTCTAAAGCAACCACCAAGTGTGACGTCTACAGCTTTGGGGTGGTATTGATGGAACTAATAACTGGGAGGAAGCCAGTAGAGGCAGACTTTGGAGATAACAAAAATATTGTGTACTGGGTATCTACAAAAGTGAACACCTTGGAAGGTGTCATGGAGGTATTGGACAAACGCTTATCGGAAACTTGCAGGGATGAGATGATTGAGGTTCTTAAGATTGCCGTCCGATGTACCAGCAGGAACCCAGCCTCTCGCCCAACCATGAACGAGGTTGTTCCGCTGCTGCTGGAGGCTGACCCTTGTAGATTCGATTCATGCAAGTCGTCAAGTAAGGCCAAAGAGGCATCAAATATCACTATGATAAAGAACCAAGTTGATTCATGAGTTGAAATTAGGAGTTTACTATAGACTAGGATTAGCCTCTGAATATCACCTAATAGACTTTCGTCTTAAAAGAGTAATTCACAGTATATTTCTTCGTTACTTTCCTCTCTTTTGTTTCCTTGTTACTCTTGTAAGAGTTGATATGGAAGGAACTTGATCGAGCATAGCTGCTTTAGAGTAACGCTTGGCATTCCCTAACTTTTCAGACATTTGTTTCCTTTTTGCTTTTTCTTGCTCTTTATCATTGCTCTTTACTAGTGGAAAGAGGGTCTAAAAGAGGCACATTATTGGTCATGGGTGGAAGGTTCTGATACCCCATTGGCTCTTCTTTTGCACTCAAAGTGTTTAAGTGGATCCTGATTCTTATAATAACTCAGTGGCATGATTGATTCACGCACAAGAGGTCCTACTTTAACGAAGCTAATCCTCAATAAAAACATATCAATCAAGGGTTGGTTGATTAGCATTCTTGTCTCCATTTTAAGTTAGGGACAGAAGTGAAAGGAGAACCCTTTTCTTTTTCTTGCTTTTTTACAAGTGAAATTTGATTGCTTTTTCTCGAGTAGCAGCTGTAAGGATGTGATTGACACTAAGCTTGTGTGACCGTAGATAGCGAGGCCAAGAAGCTCCACTCACATGTTGGAACCCAAAAGTTGTCCCGACTCATCAGGCATATGGTTCTCCATTCGTGTACCCTATATATCTAGCATTTGTGGGTGGGAAATGGTATTTGTTCCAAGTCAATTCGCAGAAAGAAATTGAGATTCTTCTATTCTTTGGGGAAATTATAACAAGCATTTGGACTGCCAAGAACAGTCAATCATGTTTAGTGCTTAAACCAGTGATTGTTCTGCCAAGTAGACGTAACTGTATCTCCACCTAGCAACTTGGAACAAGCATAAAGTGGTAAAATATAAAATTTAAAAAAACATTAGAATAGGTTCATGTCTACTAGAATAAGATTCATGGTTGAAGAAACAGTTTTTGGTAAGAAAAGACCAGGCATCCCAGGACGTGTCTCTCTATGATAAGAAGATAATAATCCTGGACAGTCATGTCCTCCAGGTACAAGAAGGGAAAGATTTACAGGAAAGTTCAAAGTAGAGTAATAATGACAAGTCCACTTTTACCTCTGTTTTATCCATTCTGTGATCACCGAGGGAAAAGAGGTGATCGCAATGATGGGTTACACTGAAAGAACAAAAATTTGTGGTTCTTAAGAAAGTTGTCTTTTCAGGTTTATGGCAAAGCAATTTCCTGTTTGTACCACTCGTTAATGGTCTAATGGGGAGGCCACTCATCTACCTTAAAACTATAAATTATATGATGGTAAAGTAACATTACAGAGCATCAGGAATTGAGCATCGACAAGAGCATGGATCGTCGTTTCCCTCCTGAATAAGAAGTGCCTGAGACTAGATAGTTTCCAAGACACTAGGACGGTTTTGAGGAAAAGTTGGCCTTTTGAAGTTCATGGGCTAAACGGAGAAAACAAGGCCTTCCATGAAGGGAAATTCAAAGTTGTAGTTAAATGTACGTTAAATCCGACTCTACACTTATCCAAGGACTGGGGAAAGACTCGGTGCCTGTGTTCCCTTCTTTAGCCCATTAATGATTGCATGTCCCTCAATATTTTAAAAATCAGGATTTTAACTAGTAAAAATTAACTGATTTATTTTAACTTATAAAAATATATTATAAATTAATTTTTTACGATAAAATCCAAAAGTTGAAAATAGAATCGAACAATTCAAATTTTAAACTTCTGTTTATCGATTTAACTTCAGATTGAACTTTTTAAATTTTAAAGTTCTATTTTATCGGTTTAATACAGATTAAATTTTTTAAATTTTAAACTTCTATTTATCGATTTAACTTCCGATAAAGTTTTTAAAGCATTACTTATATAAACCTAAACCCTTTAAACCACACTTAAAATTGATAAGAACAAGTCTTAATTAACTTGTAGAATTTTGCATAAGGGTAAATTGGTCAGTGCATGGGAGAGGCCGGTTGAATCGAATTACAAATTAAGTGCAACGCTCGATCCAAGAAACTACAAATGCAAAGCCACGAGGTGACAACTGATAAGATAATTCAAGCACTGGATAGGTTAATATAAAATCTAATTAATTTATACTCATCTCAAACTCAAAACGATTTTTTTAATTCCGTATTATTGAAAAAATTAATATATAAAGAATTAATGAAATATAATAGAAGAACTTATATGATTGTGAAAAAATGATTTTTTAAAAAATAAATTATAAGGAGCTCCATTAATCCAATTAAATATATACAATTAGGGTTAGGTATGCATAGGAAAAGGGAGTAAGATCCTTTTTAATGTGACAGAGAAAGATAGATCTCTATTTTAACAATCACACAAGTTCAGGGATGTTTAAGGCACAGCACAGCACAGCATAGCATAGCATAGCAGGCTCTCTCTCTTGTCGTATTCTATTAAATCTTATTCACATATTTACGTTAACTTTGTATAAATATTTGAATAAAATTTAATAAAATAAAGTTGGATTGGAATACCGGAAAAAGAAGATTTGATATATTTTTTCTGGCCGACTCTTGTCGTTGTAAATAAAAATAAATAAAAAAGAAAAAAAATCACTTTCAATTGGAGAGAGAGAGAGAGAGAGGACGGCTCTTGAGTCTTGACTCCCTAACACATTAATCAACTACCTCTCATCATTAAACACTTTTTAATTAAATACACTCATTATTAAAGTTTTTTTTAATTATTATATTACTAAAGGTTGGTGGAGGCTCTTGGTCTTATGTTTGATAGTTGGCATATGTTTGTGCTGGCTTGTAGGAGTACGGCCATTTCTCATTGGCTCAATCGGCTCGGGACGTCTTTGGTTGGTAAGCAATCAAGCAAAAGTCTAGTCAAATTATTTTTTAAGGCCAAAATTGCATAATTCTTTAAAAAATTATAACTTATAATTTTGTATTTTTATTGAAATAATAATAATAATAATAAACTATGCGAAGAGGGCATTAAATGGTGACCATATAAAAATTGAAATTGTTGAAGCATAACATTGAAGGTATGGTGTGGGAGTTAGAAGGTTGCTTTCATTTTTCTGACATTACCATCTACCAAGTCAAAGTTAAATAATAATTTCTTTAATCACTCACTACCTATAATTTTTATTATTATTATATATATCAAAAAATCCTCACAGATAAGGATACTTTACTTTATTTATTGAATTTCAAGATAAAACCTAATTTATAATATATAATGATAATCACTTAAGTTTAGGGCTTGTTTGGTTAATAGCTGATCAGCTATTTTTTAACTGATTGACTAAAATCAGCTGTTTAACTTCATCAAAAAATTAATAATGTTGTTTGGTTATTGACTAGTTGGGTTGGCTTAATTTGTCAAAAGCTAACAAAGAGGAGCGTTTTGGCTGATAAGCTAATTTAGTTGTTTGGTAATTACGATTTGACCCTCAATTCTTATCTCGTTAGTCATGCTCATCCCGTCAGTGGTTTGTATGTTATGTTTTATGGGGTTGGATTTGTATGTTATGTTTTATTAGGTTGGGGTTTGTATGTAAGATTTTATTATTATTATTAATATTTTTATTATTATTAAATTTTGTTATTAATATTGATAATATTATTATTATTAGATTTTGTTGTTGTTGTTATTATTATTATTAATATTAGATTTTGTTGTTATTATTACTATTATTATTATTATTATTGCATTTTTTTTTGTTGTTGTTGTTAGATTTTGTTGTTATTATTACTACTATTATTATTATTATTATTATTGAATTTTGTTGTTGTTGTTGTTGTTATTATTATTATTATATTTTTGTCGTCGTCGTCGTCATTATTATTATTATTATTATTTTATTAGAGCTATAGACTTAATTTTTGTGGAATTAAATATTTAAAATCTAAATTATTATAAAAATATTCAACGAAATACTAAGATATATAATATTCATACAGTTATAATTTTTTTTAAAGTCATGTCCTCATAAGTCATTTTACAGCTAATACTAAACAACTATTTTTACCAAACATCAAATGACAAACAACTAATACAATTCGCTGGTCAAATCAGCTGATAGAATCAGTTATCAACTAACAGCTGATAGAATCAGCTACAAGCTAATACAATCAGCTAATTGCCAAACAAGGCCTTAACCTTTTCTTAATTTTTAAAACTAATTAATGCACGCAAATTGGGTAATTGAAGAATTTGAAGTTTAAATGAAAAAAGAGATTGTTAATTAAATTTTTTATTTATAAAAATTTATTAATTTATAAAATAAATAAATAAATAACTAATTATTTATAAAATAAATAAATAAATAATAAATTGATTAGTTTTTAACAATAAGAGTTATTAAAGTAAATCGAATCGAAAAATTGAATAGTTCAAATTTTTTACGGTCGAGCTGTTCGAATTGATTTTGTTTTATATTTTGAATTTTATTAATTTAAAATTTCAATTATTTTTAATAATATTACTTAAAAAATATTTATATTCATAATTACGTAATATTAAAAATTAATAAATTGTTAATTAAAGATTTGATTGAATAATATAATGATTACATTTTTAAATATAAAGATTAAAATAAAGAATCAAATAAGAAAAATTCAGATCAATTAATCTCTTAAGTAAATAACAATCACCGTAAATGTTTTAGTTAATTTTTTTAAAATAATAATTGATAACAATATTCTCTTTTATTTAATTTTCTGTTTCTTTTTAGATTCTAGAGTACAATGGGTAAAAAAAAGATAAAAAGTGAGAAAGATTGAAGAGGCAGAGGGGAGAAGGACAAGGCAGTGAATGTTTTAGAAGAGGAACAAAGAGAAAGTTGAAAGTGGCCTTTCACCGAAGTCTCCAAAAAGCCCAAAAGCCTGCAGAGACTGACTGCCTCTCTTAGGCCAATCGAATTTACCCTTTTTAGACCCTTTTCAAGACAAACCATCTCTGCCCTTCCACACTCTCTCCTCTGCTTTTTCCTCTTTATTACTACTTAGTTATTAGTACTACTCTCTAAGACACCCAAGAACCAGACAGCTTTTTTCTTTTTTTTTTTGGGTTTTCCTCTAAGGTAAGGTATGTGTTTGTTGTTGGGCTCAACTGGGTTGCACTGTTCTCCTGTAATGGCTGTTGTTGTTGTTCTTGATCATGGGAACATGTTTTTGTCGTGGAATGACCGAGCAGCCCTTGGACACCACGAGCTACCCTCTTCCTGTGCCTCCCTAAATCGAAGGTCTTTTTGGAGCATTCATCGATAGGCAGTACGAACAACAAATGCAGTAGGTGTGCTCAAAAGGCAGACAGGATGGAGCCAGGCAAACCATTATACATAGCTCATCTTTATTACTCTCTCAGAACAAAAACAAAAAAACAAAAAAAAGAGGAAATACAAGAAGAAGAAGAAGAAGAAGAAGAAAGTAGAGACCAACCAACCACACCCCTTTTGATTTTTGTTTTTTTTAAGGTTTTATTTCTGGGTTTTCATTAATGGAGGACGAGGAGGAGCGCACAAGTCGTCGTCGTCGTCGATCATGGGTACGCTTTTAATTGCATCGAAATGCAGAGACAAAGATGATAAGGGAATGATGGATTTTCCACACATATGTATGAAAAATACGTTGTTACTTGTACCCATCTCGTTTTTTTCCTTTGTTAGCTTGAACGGTCATTGACCGGCGGTTGATGTACGTTTCCTCTCAATTTTCCATGCTTCCATTTTGTTTCGTCAAAAAAATTATAATGATATTGCTTTTCCACGTCTCATAATGTGATCTGTGTTTTTTTCTTCATTATTTGTTTTGTCTGTATTCGTTGTTGTGTTCGTTTGCTCATTTGTTGTTGAATGTTTAGCTGCCAGAGAATCATATGTTTGTTGAGTAGTTTTCATTTGTCTGTTGTTCCAAGGAAGTAATGATTCTTGGGGTTTTGTTCGGATCTGAACAATCGGTGTGTGTGTGATCGTAAATGAGAGGTTGGGGTATGGTTAGTGCACCATTTTCATTTTGTGTGGTCCATATATGTTTCCAATTGAATGGCCTCTTGCTTTCAGTTGTATTGGCTGGGTCTGGTTGGGTTAGCTTAGGAGGCAGATTGATTTTTGCGGAATGTGGACTTTATGTTGTCGGTGGAAGATTAACTGGTCTATTCTTAATTTTCTCGTCACTATCGTATTAATTTGGAACTTAAGTTTGATAAGAACTATCCTTAAGAATGATAATTGAAGCATTTTATTATGAAACATTGAAATGTTCAACGAACGTTTGCCTCTTTGCTTTGCTTACTGTCACGTCTGGCATAATGAGAAGAGTAGGAAAAGTCATTCCTTTAACATGCTCCAATGTCAAGCATGCACGTTTATGAATTCGGGTAGTGATCAGCATCGATGAGTCTACGTTTGCTGTTAATTGGAGCTGATAGAGTCAACACTTAAATCTGTGATCCATATTTTCTTGCTGCAAGCTTTGCCATTTAAGATTGTGATTTAACTGGGTCCGAGGAGTTTGATATTAAATTTCGTATGGTTTGAATCCATCCATCTGGATTGTGTGACCACTTTTATTTGGTTTATGTTGATTCTACATTAAATCAACTGCTACTCAATGAAAGTCGGAATAAGTTTGTTGATTGCTCATTTTCTGGAAACATCATATTCTCAACTGAATGGTGGAGATTCCATGTTTGCATCATCCATAATTGACGTGAAAGTTATTTATCTCTAGAACTGTTTTTCATCTTATCCTACTGGAAATAGCAGACGAACTAACCCTATTCTGCAAGTTTCACAGTAACACAATGAGAATCATGGATCAAATACTTGTAATTCTTGTACACCAACTGGGAATTTGCTCCCAAATTGCACAATGTTTTAGCTATGTGTTTCTTACATTATCGCTCTAATTAACACCTAGCTCTTATTATTTTGGTTTCTTTGTAAATCCAAGATTCCTTAGCTGACTTTCTCCTAATAATCACTCATGAAAGTTTAATGCTATTGTTGAACATGTCTGATACTAAGATGCCAGGTGTCACTGTGACGGCTAAAAACTCTGGAATTTTGAGCAAATGGTTTGTTTAAACACATATTCAAAACAAAACGATTAGTACTCATATGACATCAAGTACTTGGTTTGCTGTTAGTGAAGGTAAGGTATCATGCATCCCTAGCATAATTTTATTCAGATGTTATGTCCCTTGTGTTTTCCATTGTCTGTGATATCTCATATCTAGCAGTGATTCCTAACAAAAGATTATTCTGTTTCGAACATCTTGGAGCATTTTGCTTGAGAAAATTGTTAATCTCAATGTGATATCTAGATTTTCCCTGCATGATCTTGAATCCGCAATTTGTTGCAGAATCCGGCAAACAAACATGTTTTAGCCAGCAGTTGATAATGGTTGTCTGTGTAAAGGGTTTACCATGTCTGTTTGCCTGCTCCTGTTGCTTGACGTAGTTTTATTAAATGGGATAATGTTTTCTGTTCATGAAACAGTGGAGATGTTGCCTAGGACATGCATGTCCTCCAAAGAAGACGGCAGGAAGTATAAGATAAGAAGTGGGGCTTCTTGCATCTGTCGGGTTTCGATTTTAGAGTGTTGGGATTGCAGTAATAACCTTTTGGAACTAACCTAGTAGGTGTATTATTTATATAGGAGGGTGTTGTTTTCGTTTGTTCTGTTTCACAGAAATGGAGAGGTGAAACAGAAAATGGTTGTGGACCCGTCTGATACGAATCAGACAACAGTTTGATGGTGGAAGCAAATAGCAAAAGCATGCATGGCATCCGGCTTTTCCATTTTATGATCATCTTCTTCTTATCCTTCACACACCCCACTTGGTTACTCGATCTTTTGACTTTGAACTCGGACAATGATTTTGGAACTTAGAATTAACAGTTTTCTATTCATTAGGAATCATAAATTAGGCTTGTTTATACCTTTTGAACTTTTTTCATGCCTCAAGGTAGTAATGGTGGGCACTACAAACGCTTTCAATTCATTGCTATCAGTTCTTTGGCAGTAAACCAGGCACTTGTTTTTTTCTTTTTTCTTTTTTTATAAAAGGAAAGAAAGCAATTGCAGATTACAGTAAGATACGAGGGAGACAAATCTCTGATAAGTCGTCTAGAAGGACGGAGTGGCACCCAATGTGTCAAAGTAATGAATGGTGATATCAAGATGAACTGCATAATTAACAAGCCAATCGATGCTTCTGTTGTTTTCTCAATAGCAATGTGTGTGCTTGCTGGTTGCGTGGCTTGTGCTTCACGTACTTGAAATGGGCCCATTGATATTGATTGATAGAAATATAAAATCTACTCTTTGATTATTGATTGATAGAAATATAGTTATTTGTAGCTCATAGACTTTTTATTTGATTTTCATTTTTTCTTCATTATTAATATTATTTTATTTATTTATTTTATTTCAATTTTAATCTTTTTTTTCTTCATTTACGTAGATCATTTAAAAATAACATCTCTATTAATTAAGGATAAGGTTTTGTATTATTGAATTTTTTTCAATTATGTGTCTTAGTGAAATTTTTACTGGGTGTTATTATTATTATTATTATTATTCTTGTTTGTATAAATTCTACTCTTTATTAATAACCCTTTTTTAAATATAATTTTTATATAATAATTTATAAATTTTATTTCCACATTTTTAGGAGAAAAAAATTACATGATTAATGACTCATTTATGGATTTAAATTAACAAATTAACATGTTTAAATCTGGAGAAATATATTATAAACCAATAATATATATTTATTATTGTTAGAGTATAATTAATTAATTTAT
>JANKOD010000002.1:16699974-16745128 GCA_026284645.1 Erythroxylum acuminatum | reverse complement strand
TGGGTCTTACGGGGTAGATCAATCTAGTGTAATTTTTCTGTGAACTACAGTGAAAGAAATTAATCTGGGTGAGGGCCTCGCAGACGTAGGCAAGTTGGCTGAACTGCGTTACCAAACGTCGGCATTTTATTTTCTGGTATTGCGCGGTTGAGAGTGCTTGTTTATTAGTGCCGAAGAGTTTATTTTGGATAATCTGCGAATTTATAGACGATTAAGTTATTTCAATAACTATTCATAGCCATCACCTCAATCAACTTTAGGCTACTTTAGGCATCTGATTATTTAAAATACCTCCTGTTACTACATCTATCATCTCCTTAGTTGATGAATTCAAATAATTACAGAATGTCTGAACTTGTAACATATAGGATGTCCATGATGTGCACATTTTTTTTGTAAGTCCTTAAACCTCCCTCATATATGGTATAATGTTTCTGACTCATTATGAGCATAAAAAGAGATATCATTTCTCATCTTGGTAGTTTTGGCTAGTGAGAAGTACTTCATCAAGAATTTTCATTCATATGATCCTATATAGTAATAGATCCTCTGGAAAGAGAATTCAACCACTAATTAACCCGATTTCTCAATGAAAAGGGAAACAACCTCAATTTGATTGCATCATTAGTCGCTCCATTAATCTTGATATAATATCTTTAGAAAAAAAAATTAAGTCCTCGTATTGTAACCCTTCCAACTGAACAAACTATTGACCATTTGAATGACATTTGACTTGATCTAAAAATCGTTGGTTCTAACATCTAGCTTGATGATACTGAACTTAATTCCAGTTAATGATGGCCTCACATATTCATACATGATCCTTCGTAATTCTGTCATGATTACTGATTGCTCATCTTGAAATTCTTGCTCCAACTCTTCTTACCTTTGTCTAAGTCTCGTTCTAAGATTCCAAACAGTCGTTCTCTCAATTTGTGTATCTTTTTCAACAAACGTAAGGTGGATTGTCTTGGGTCATAAATGACATGTGAAAAGATGATTGATATTCCCATTCCCCATAAAATCCAATAGTTCTAACTTCAAACTTATGACTTTGCAGAATTTTGTCGGTCCTATAAGCATATAAATTCTAGATGAACGAACATATCTATAATTTTGAGGTAAGAATTAGTTGTTAGCACCTTAAAATCAACAGTTCTAACTTCAAATTTAATATTTTATCAATAAAGTTTCAGATGCTAATTTATTGTTTCATAAGATTTTGCTAGTTATTTGAGCAATTAAAGTTGAGTGCAGGGGTGAGCATTATTCGGGTTGGGCCGGGTCCGAATTAATTCGGGTAAGAAAATTCTAAAGTTCGGGTAATTCGGGCCGGCTCGGGTGTTACCCGAATTATTTTCGGGCCGGGACGGGTAAGGGAAAAAAAATTCGGGCTGGCCGGATCACCCGAATTAGGTTTAAAAAATTGTGAAATAGGGTAATTCGGGTAAATCGGGCCGGGATAATTTGGGTAATTCAGGTAAATCGGGCCAGGTAAATAGGTAATTCGGGTAAATCGGGTCGGGTAAGTTCGGGTTCGGACCGGGTAAGGCAAAAAAATTTCGGGTAATTCGGGCCGCTCACCCCTAGTTGAGTGTGTTTCCACAAATTTTGAGCTTCCGTTTTCAAGTATTGATTGTTAAGCCCTCAAGGGGTGTGGCTCGATAGTTGAGAGCGGAGCTTGATTTCGGTTAAATTTCAGGTTCAATTCCATGCTAGTTCTTATTGTAAGAACCTAGGACAACTGGGTTTTACCTGTAAGTGGAAAACTAGTTGGGCCCTCAATGATGAGGTGCACCCGCTTGGCTCGCCTGTAGGGTGGTGCGCCAATTGAACCCTCGAAAATGTATACCCGCTAGACCCACCTATGAAGTTTTCTCAAATAAAAAAAAGTATTGATTGTTAAGATTGGTATGTTCTAATCAGGTGAAGACAGATCATGCATCATGTCTATGATAACCTGACCTTTTAAATTAAAATTTAGTATACATCCTATTACTATTAGGATATATTTAGTGGCATTTAAAAGACCAATAATTGGAATTTGGAGGCTGTGAGTTGGGTAGGTCGTGCTGCAAACAACAATAGTTTTTAAATCGGAGTTTTTGAGATGCAAAAAGTTTGGAACAGACAAAGGACAACTCAACAACGGCCTTCATAACGCATGTACTTAGCCTTGGGTTCTCCGATATCTTCCACGTGTCCAGTCCAAGTCCAACAGAGTGTTAACATCTTTGCTCGTTCAACACAACACTCCAGACTTTTGTTAGTCATCAAAACCTTATTACTTAACTAATCACTTCACGACAAATGAGAATAGCGATCATCACCGGCACGGGACGCATGGCATCCGCAGCTCTTAGGTTAATCTTCTGCTCTTCTTCCTCCCATAGACTCGCCTCCCTCACTGCCATCTCTTCTCTTCACGTCTGTCGCCTCGTATGTCCCTTGCGTTGCCTTTTGATTGCTTATATATGTGCTATATGTGATTGTGTGATTCCTGCTCATTCTGATGAACTGGACATACCCTTGGAATTTTTATAGATGAGTACGAATACTCAGAGTGTTGCTTCTCAGCTGAGAAGTTCCGGTCTATTACGGACTCAAGGTCTCATTGGTGGCAAATGGGTTAATGCTTTTGACTCCACCACCATTCAGGTTCTTTTGCTTTCCTCACTTGTATATGTAATTGGCTAATTCCTAATTGCCCACTAAGCGTGTCAAGTTGGTGATATTGTCTTTAATTGTTTTCCTGTTTTTGATTCTGTTCTCTGTAGTTGTTTACAAATTGCAGGGACACGGACAAATTGGCTTATTTCTTTTGTTTCTATGATTGTTCATTCAGAAATTGAAAAAGACAAGGCACCATGTTCCCATTTTTTAGTCTATGCGTTCTGTTTCCAAAGACCTTGAACTCGACATGCAAACTTTGTTCCGCTAGGTCCACTATTATTTGTGTTGTTCCATGTACGAAGTTCATGTGATGACAGGTCAACGATCCAGCTAGTGGTGAAATTATTGCAGAAGTTCCATGCATGGGTGCCAAGGAAACAAATCAAGCAATATCTTCAGCACATGATGCCTTCCATTGTATGAATCTTTATACGGATTGAATCCCATGAGTATTCCGATTTCATCTATACATATGTATATGTATATCTGTGTGTGCATAAATAAACACACACAGAGGTGCTGCATTTTGATATTTTTGTGTCATCAAAATTATAATGTGACAATTTGAAAGCTTTTAGGATGAATAATAAAACAGCCCTGCTTGTTCTTTTTCTGTTTTTTTCCTCTTTACGTTTCAATCTCTTGCTCATAACCGACATACACAATTTTCCATGCGTAGACTGGAGCAAACTCACGGCTATGGAGAGAAGTCAACGTCTAAGAAGATGGTAAATGATTACCGTATGCTTTTTGAATCATTTACTTCTGGAATGCTTTCAAATGATCAAGCACCTGAAACTAAAATATAACTTGTTTACATTTATTTCAAGGTATGACCTTCTGATTGCCCACAAAGAGGAGCTTGGACAACTGATAACCTTAGAGCAAGGGAAACCTTTGAAAGAGGCATTGGGAGAGGTATTCATTTTAAAGTTCAAACTGTCTATGATATTTTAAAACAAAGGTTTTGTGGATATTTTTCTTAGATGCTAGTCACTGAATGCAAAATGTCATGTTGAGACTCCAATAATAGGTCAATTATGGAGCCAGTTTTATTGAGTTCTTTGCTGAGGAAGCTAAACGTGTTTATGGCGACATAATTCCACCAACTCTTGGTGATCGTCGGTTACTTGTTCTAAAGCAGGTGTTGCCTTTGAACTTTCATTCTTGAGGATCACTTACTTGTATATACAAATTTAATAGTTCTTTGTAATATTTGGACATCTAATAGGTTAGGAAATATTTCTTTTTCATAAAGGTACATTGACAATTTTGTATCTTTCCATAACGTAGATGAATATTTTAATTTGATGTGATATAAAGTGACACGAGGAAGAGGGTGGATTAATGGGCAGTATTGATGGAAAAGGAACTGTGTATAAAATTTAGAAGGATTGAATAATAGTAACTGAAAAAAATGAATAACAGGAGATTAGGATCAATACAAGTGGGTGATTGGACTTGTAGAACTTGTATAAAATTCATTTACATAAGACTTTTGGTTAGGATATTTCTACTTTAAGACAACCTTGTCCAAGTAATGTCCTATAAGTGTTTTCAATAATAAACCTGTTTATAACTTTCCTTTTGGAGTTGCTAGAACTTGATACCAGTTACTATTCTGTGATTGATATACGCATTTTTGATGATAAGTATATAAGCTTTTTGCAGCCTGTTGGTGTTGTTGGAGCAATTACACCCTGGAACTTTCCTTTGGCGATGATTACACGAAAGGTATGTTTGATGGCTTCAAGAATATTCCGAAAAGAAAAGGAAAAGAAAAACAACAGAAGAATGTACTACTTTTCCGTTGTCTGACTATATTAAGCTTGTGTGATGCCTATATGGTTTCAAACTTTTCCTTTTATCCACAGGTTGGTCCTGCACTTGCCTCTGGCTGTACAGTGGTTGTGAAACCCTCTGAACTTACTCCCCTTACAGCTTTAGCAGCAGCTGAGCTAGCCCTTCAAGCTGGGATTCCACCGGTAACTGTCTTCTAAAATTTTAATGTAAATATGGATACTGCAATAAAATCTCCATGAAGAATCCAATGTAAGATGTTGGAACCTTATGATGAATTAGGGCCAATAGCTTCTCACTTAATGAAGGATAAAAGAAATGAATTTCCTTAAGCTTTTATGATATCATAATAGTCATCAAAATTGTCTAAATTTCTGATGCCTTAATGAGGCCTTTTATAAAGCAATTGCTCTTTAGGTCATCATTGCTTGGTGCATGTTTTTGTGGCCTTGTGTCTGGAAGATTAGAGAATGATGTGGTTTGTCACGTGGTTACGTTCTTACTGCTCTGAATTGCATCATGTTGGAGGAGGGTGTTAACTTTCTTTCTAATCTGTGCTTTACATACATTTGATAACCTGCAAATAGCCTATTCCTAATTTAAAAACCATTCTAATATTGTATTTCATTTTATTTGTTTCTAAGAATTTTGATCTCTATGTTGTAGGGTGCTCTGAATGTGGTTATGGGAAATGCTTCTGAAATCGGCAGTGCTTTACTTACGAGTACAAAGGTTTTTTTCTGCTTGGATTACTGGAAATGCAATGATTTAGGCTTTAAGAGCTTACTTGTTCGCTGATTCAGGTGAGAAAAATAACATTCACTGGCTCAACAGCTGTTGGAAAAAAGTTAATGGCAGGGGCAGCCGAGACTGTAAAGAGGGTATGGGCAGTAAATACTAGGGATTCTTTTTTGGAAGTTTTAGAAACCTTCCAGGACTCATTGTCTTTTCCCCTGATATGTTTAGCTCTCTCTGGAACTTGGTGGGAATGCACCCTGCATAGTATTTGATGATGCAGACCTGGAGGTGGCAGTAAAAGGAGCTGTAAGTTAGACTAGATTTATAATTGCTGTTAACACTAAATATGTTGTGTTCTCCTGAACTGGTTCCATTAGGAAGTAAACTGAAGTTACATAGCTTCCAACAGTGTCAACAGTTTATAAAACTTTCCTCCAGCAGCTAATAGATCACTTTCAGTTATTATCATGGAGTCAGCTATTTGTTTGAAATTATTGTTAGTACTACCTATAAGTGCTGATATCTTGTATAACTAATATTTTCTTTTACTAGGCAGTAATGCTTAATTTTTTGCTGGTTATTTAAAAAAAAAACTAGTTGGTTTAGAGGCATTTTCACTATCCTGGTGCTATTCTTAACTCAGTCAATCAAATTATTGCAGCTTGCAGCGAAGTTTCGTAACAGTGGTCAAACATGTGTTTGTGCTAATAGAGTAATTGTGCAAGAAGGTACATCTGGAGTTTTTTCCAAATATAGGGTTGTAATTGTGGTTTTTTGTATGCTGTCACTCATATATTATTCATTCATGAGCCTTACCTATTAATTTAAACCTTTGGGTGGATTGATATTTGACATGATATTAGAACCTTTACACCAAAGACATTACAATTCAAACAACATGAAATACTTTATTGATGGAAATTGTTGAATTTGTCCCCAACAGAAACATGTGAAGCATGGACTGTTGACCCTTCCTTGGTTTTAAACATTTGCAAGTTCTTTTCACCTCAGTTATTTTCATTTGAGAGGTCATATTATACTTTTACATGACCCATTCCTTTGCATTTTTCATTTAATAAAATCGTTGGAGTTGCAATATAAGATGTTTGGTTCTTGAATTTAGTCATGCTATGTTTCAAATCATAGTTACTTGTTTATACTTATCTTTTAAACTTGCTGCTATCTCAGGATGTATCACACTTTTTTGTGTAGGTATATATGACAAGTTTGCTGATGCATTTTCCAAAGCTGTTCAAAATATGCAAGTTGGGAATGGCTTTAGTGAAGGTGTGGTACAGGTAATGCTTGCTTTTGTTATCTTAGTAGTTTATTGTTGTGGGTCAGTTTCATGCAATGCAAATTTATGTTTTCTTAGTAATTTATCATTGTGAGTCAGTTTCATGCAATGCAAATGTTGTGTATTTGTAGTGTCGGCTGCAAATCGTGTGATCCTGTACGGCATGCATCTATTCTTTTTCCATTTAACCAGGAGTTGCTGAAAGAAATTATCACAAGAAACGAAACCAGTCTAGCACTTACAGCATGTTTTATTTAAAAGTTCATTGTATTGAGAGTTGAGTAATTGCTGAGCAATCTTTATGCACCTTAATGTTTGTTGTATAATTCAATAAGCTAGAGTAATGGCAGAAGTTCATGGGTCATTTACCTCTTCCGTTATCATGGGATAGAAAATAGAGGAGTAACTTTTACATGTTGCGCACTTTGATGAGTTAGAAGTTATCCTTCATTTATGTGTTTTGGTCATTTGGTAAGAAGCAGCATTTCTAGTATTTACCCCTATTTGTACGCTAAGATGAAGCAAGTTTAGCATTGTTCCTTGAGGATTTACCATCTACGAGGTAGAAGAGGGGATGCTAAATGCCATTTTTCTGGTAATAGAACTGTATGTCATTTTCTTTCATTCCATACCAAACTTGTGCGTTGAGATATGACAATATTGGAATGGTTTCTCATCCTTAATTCTTCCCTTTTCCCATTCAATCGTTGTTGCCTTGCATTGCAATGATGATTCTGATCACAAATTCATTTGACTAATCATCTTCTTGTATTTCACATGCCTTCTTTTGATAAGTGATTTGATCTTTAAGATTAATTCTTACTTCCAGGGGCCTTTGATCAACGAAGCTGCAGTACAAAAGGTGAATTTTTGTTGACTTTGTGCAGTTTTCATAATATTAAATTGTGATAATTGACCGTTTGGGTGGCTTCCTCTATTGTTTTAATCCCTTCTTTAAATTCTTTTAAAGGTTGAAAAGCTTGTTAAAGATGCAATCTCAAAGGTTTGTCTTGTTTGCTCCATCTATCTGTATATTACATTATCATTTTATTTACATGCGACTTCTCATTTGAACCTGTTGCCTTGGATCTTTTATTTGATTATATACTTCTAATTTATTCAAACTACACGTGAAGGGAGCAAAACTCCTTCTTGGTGGGAAAAGACACAGCCTCGGAATGACTTTCTATGAGCCCACTGTACTTAGTGGTGTGAAGAGTGAGATGCTTATATCAAGGTAAAAATGGAAAATGTTATGGTCATTATATGAAATGAGCTATTTAATGAAAATTGCTTGGAATCTCCTCTCCAGTCAGTTAAAAGGATTGGAATTGCTTCTGTCAATCAGTTAAAAGCGCACACGCACTATTAGGTTTCTCTGACCGTTCCTCGTGTGAAACTGAAACAAATTCTCCCATTCACACTGCAATGTAACAAAGTCTTGAGATAGACTAGATGTCTAAAACTTCTTTGACAGTGGACTTATTGTAGAGACCTTTTGATGGTAGTTTATGGATCATCTTTCTTACTTCTATCACATGATTCTTTCACTTCAAAATTATCTCATGATGGAATTCTATCCTTATCCTTATCCTTATTGCTTAACAACAAGATTTTCTGGCTGGTTTTGGTAGATAGTAAACTGGTATTCCATAACTTCACCTGCAATCTGAATGGAAAATTTGTAGCATTGAACCATCAGTTGTGGGCAAAGTTGGAAGAAGGTCAGGGAAAATATAGAGCTTTCAACTATGAGTATCAAATTCTCTAAATTACAACCTTGTGAGCAAAGCTGTTAGAAGGGGAGGGGATTGATGTGTGTACTGTGATTTTCATATTGGTAGTTCAGTCCTTTGGATAATCACACCAATTTAGCGCACTAGTTAGATGGTGTGAATGGGAGTAACTCTTCATCCATAATGGCGTGGTATTAACTACTCTCTGGATTCTTTTCTCTATCAATTTATTTTTAGTTATATATTCTTTTCTAAACTCTGTTTCAATTATCTCTGTCAGCTCTTCCTATCGATGGTTCTATCCAATCCTTTTGAACGCACCATTAAGCATAATTTTCTCATTCTGGTCTGTTGAGTGAAATTTTGGTCCATTTATGCTAGTGTAGAAAAACATCTACAAGTATTATATCATCCTGAAAAAATTCTGTTCTGCTTTATTTCAGAGAGGAGGTATTTGGACCTGTGGCACCTATAATGTGTTTCAAAACTGAGGAGGAAGCCATTCAAATTGCTAATGACACTAATGCAGGTTGTTTTTATCTATCCCTGCTTCTTTTTCCATGTTAGTGAAAAGTTGAATATTGTCATCTTTTCATGGTACATTTGTTTGATCTGCGCAGGTTTTTCCTCTATTTGTATATTTATTGTTGATTGAGATGATTATATCAGATTCCCAATGAGAAGCTACCTGATTTCTGTAGGCATTGCAAGTGGATTCACAACTTTTTGCACCATTTAATTTTACCTTATATTGACTGTATGATGTCACAGGATTAGCTGCTTATATTTTCACAAACAGTGTTCAACGTTCATGGCGTGTCTCGGAAGCTCTTGAATATGGACTTGTTGGTGTCAATGAAGGAATCATATCAACTGAGGTCAGGATTATTTTGCGTATAGCAAACAGAGCAGTTTTAATTTTTACCATTTTTCTAGATTGTATAGATTCTTATGTTTTGATTTGTAGCATTTACCGAACAGAGCACTTATTTTGCTCCAATACAGGTGGCTCCATTCGGAGGAGTTAAACAGTCTGGCCTTGGACGGGAAGGTTCCAAGTATGGGATGGATGAATATCTGGAGGTACTGATATATGTTGTTTAGTAAAGTGATTCTCCCCTCCCCTCTCTCTCTCTCTCTCTCGCACACACACATGTGCAAAATCACACGTGCTCACGCATTGGTTGGTCGAGTTATTTTCTTTGTTCACTGATTGGTGCATTGTCTAATGCAATATGTTTGCATTTTGTTCCAGATGAAATACGTCTGCTTAGGAGATATGAATAGGAAATAAGACCCAGGTACCTCTTAATATACTTCTGAGCTTATAATGCTAGAATCTGTGAGTTAAATATTTGACTGTCGTGACTAATTACAGTATATATGTGCAGTTTGATAGGCAGTCAGTGATTTTAAGGTGGGAGAGTCTTTAGTCTCAAAATATGGATATCTATGACAGAACCTGAATCTCAACTGGATCTTTTGCTTTCTTCTGGCTGGTAGTAAGTTCAAACCGGAATCTTTGTCTGGTAAGCATGGAATAAAGCTTTATGCACATTGTATGTTGCATTTTGTTTCTTTTTTCTTCTTTTGCTTTTATGACTTCTTGTTCTGAATTTTTTTTTTCAATAAAGTGTTGGTTTTCTGAATAGGGGATTTGATTGGGTATTTTGGCTTCTGTTTAATGTTCTTCCTCAATGCTCTCTCATACAAGCAAGACAAGAGGTTTATTCTTGCAAAACTTTGTTAATGGGATATTGAGAATGGCAATCATATAAGTTAATCCGTACAATAATCTACACCCGGAGGTGATAGTGAGTTAGTAGTAAACGTCAAATTGAAGCTCTTGATGGTATTAATACTATAGTAACGAAATATGGCTGGTGTTATATCTTGAATAAATGGAGGTGCTGGTCATGGAGAGAAGCACAGATAATGGTAATTGGAAAATAAGGGATAGAGGTGATAATGGGGGTGGTTTGAATCTGACAAATGGTAACACTTCCTGCTATGGTAACTGTCATGGACGTGTTTTGAGGCTTTACAAATGCGTTCAAATCCTAACCCAAGGGGTGTGGTTGAGTGGAAGGGACTCATCTATCCTTAACCAAAGGTCAGGAGTTCGATCCGTAGCTTTGGGTATGGAACAACTTTAAATTCTTGGGCCAGCTATCTCATCCTGTGAGGTGTTTACAAACTAGCGAGGGGATTAGTCACTAGGTCCGCTGGTGGATACCCTGATCTAAGACCTTAAAAAAAAAATAAAAAACCTTTAAATCCTTACTGTCGCAACTTAGTCCCTCAATTAAATTTTCGGCAAAATTCTACCAATCAATTTATGTGCACTTCACCTAATCAATTCATCAAACATCTTCTAGGCCCTCCTTTGAAACATTTTGGGCAGTAAATATAAGGAACCAGATCATATACAAAGATTACATCTGGTCAGGAAAGAGGCAAGAATGCACTCATTTTCGCCTACAACACATATATATAAGCAATAGTTTCGAATCAGTTTGTTCACTATCATGTCCTTTCAGACTAAAATTATCCTAATTTCAAATCTGCAAATGTTTGGAATAATATGGCCCTTTCAAATATTCAGATTAAGACAAAAACTTACAACTAACTTATCTGAACTGTCAATTATCAGAAGTTGAAGTGGTCTTTAGTTTATCTCAAATTTGAATTTTCAGCTTTTATGATGTCGCAGTCATTCTAGTTTTGAATGTGTCCGTATTTTTTCGAAATAGTCAGCTTGCCCCCTTTCAATTTTTTAGTAACTTAAGCAACTCTTAGCTTTTGTCAAAATATGTCATCATTATGTTGACAAAGTTTTGCAATGGTATCTATCAGACACCGAAAAAATGCCTTAAGTAGCTGTCATGCTTGAAGGTGATAAATTGAGCTTGGGGTTAGACATTGTAGATAGAGGTTTATCTGTTCTTGCTTCCTCCTATGGAGTGTTGGAAAATATAATACTCCACCAATGTCTTCTCTTCGTAAGTGTTATAATTAAGATGGAGAGTATTGAATCATGTGGGGTTCCATCAACTCCTTACACTAAGGAAAAGGTCTGTGACAAGATCTTGACTTTTGCAAATACATTTCACCGTCACCTCGCCTATTGGTTATTAGCACATTCCAAAGCTAAATGGGTATATTATTCTAATTAATGAGATTGAAGACTGGACAGCCCAAACAGTTTTGGGGTATAAAGTTAATATGGTGTTGATTCTGATTGTCAAATTGATTTAAACATGAAAAATTGACACACACAAAAAAAAAAGAGATACATCAATTTGATATCATCAAGTCACGGATCGAAGGTATTTTCTACCTTTTTTTAATTATATATATACAATAACGTCTTTTTTTAAATTAAGTTCAAGTTTAGATTATCAGGCTCAGGCCTACCTTAACCCTAATTTTTATAAGCAAAATATTGCTATTTTATTTAGAAAAATTGGACTTTAAACTTGTATGAGTCTAATTTGACTTGTATATCGGTCATTAAAAATACCTTAATTTAAACTTACGAGTCAATTCATTGTCATCTGTAACTATCATGCCGGGACATGATATTACCGTTTTAAAATATCCTAAGAATAATTAAAAATGGCAGCACAGATTTCAATTATTCAATTCGAATGCTTTTAATTAAGATCTATCTTAGTTAATTACTTCATCTGTCGATCACCTCATACCATTTAACTTACTGACATATATCCATTAATGAATTTAAGTAGATTTTTTTGGTCTAAAAATTAGTCATTTTGGTGGTCTCACCTTTTGATGTATAACATGAACAATTTATATCCACATATTTCCTTCGTATAAAACTTTCCCAAGTTTTGAATTTGACATATATGGCAGTAAAGGTGTGTAATATTCCATTTTCAACCTAAGTCCGATTTCTGTATCCTCAATTTTCGTATAATAGAACAAGAACAAATTGGTGGTAGAAGGATGTATCTCTAATGTTTATAATAATTATCACATCCCAACCAATAGATTAGTATATACTTCAATCTGATGTCGACTAACTCGTCTTGATCAACATAAGGATACCTACTCTATTATAAGTCTGACTAATTTGCTCTGATTAATCAAATGGGATCTACCCCATTCTAATGTTGGCTAAGAGAACTCGATCAATCATTATTGCACATGTACACATATATATGCACAATCATTGCCTTTTTAAGGTCTTATATCATATAGTCAAATAATATTCATTCATCACACATCGTTTATTAATATGAGTCACTAAAAATAAAAAATATATTCACAATTTATTTCATAGTCATAATTGTTTATAGACATTCAAAATCACAATTCATATGTCTATTTGTCTTTATGTATTAAAAAATCATCCAAAACACATGAAATTCTATATAATCTAATCTTCCAAACTTATCATTTTGACAAAAAAACTTAATTTTGTTAAATACCTCAAATTGGGCTCTCCAACAATCTAGTCGATAATGAAAATTAAAATTTGGTTGTTTAGCATAACCCGACCCAACGTTCAAAATTTTGAAGTAAAATATCATCTTTTGAACAAAAAGATGTTGTTTTTTAATTTTAATATATATTTAATCAGGCTTGACCCAATTTTGATTGAACTTTGAGCTTTTAAATTCCGATTAGACTCTTTTTTTTTTGGATTCGAGGAAACCCCACAGGCGGGCCAAGCGGGCTCACCTCTCAGAGGGCCAAGCAGTTACACCCCATCACAGAAGGTCTCACTAGTTCTCCATCCATAGGTAAAACTCCCGCTGCCCCAGGCTCTTACAAGAGGGGCTAGCAAGGAATCGAACCTGGGACCTAACTGAAGCCAAGCTCCGCTCTCAACCATCTAGCCACACCCCTTGAGGGCACTCATACTTGGACATGAGGCCTTAAACCTGATCAGGTTTTGAGCTAGGATCGGGCTTGAATTCAGAATTTTGAGATAGGACCATTGTCAAACCTAACAATAAATTATTTAATATATACAAACAAAAAAATAATAAGTTTATAGAGTCCCTATTAACATATCCTGCCAATTTTATACAAAAAGTACTTGTAAATTCTTTTCTATTACAAAATTCTATTGTTATCAAAGTGAATCTCTCTTACAATCATCAAAATCTAGTTTGACACCCTTTCATTTCTAATTGAAATTACCCCTCTAGCTCTTATGCACACTTTCCCTTGTTTCCTTATTTTTGCTAAAATAAACATTGGCTAGTTAGATGGTATGGGACTGGCTAGCTGATATCAAATGTAGGTGCCTTAGCTTTTTAAAAGTTTTTAAAAATGATTTTAATTTTCTATATCATCTTGAACCGTTTCAATTTGATTCTTCTATAAAAATTACTATAAAAATAATGAACCGTATTTGGTGATGACACAAAATGAATTTAGAAGTTTTTCCCAAAAATTTTCCTATTTGAGCTTTTTATGTCTTCATATGAATTGTATGTAATTCTTTTAAAATTTCATAATCTTTTTAATTATCTCAATATAATATGTCTACCAAAAATCATTCCTAAAATATCGAATAATGTTGAATGATGACTTCAAATTAAACTAATATATTGTTTAATTAAAATTTTTTAAAATATTAGCGGCACCTTTTATGTATTGATATCAATTTTTAACTTAAATAAATATTAAAGTATTAAATTTCATAAAATTATAAACATTAATAACTCAAAATTTTGAGATCTAAAAAAAAGAATCACATATTAATGAAGATTACAAAATAAACCATACCATGTGAATGCTATTACAAATTAGAATTTGGGGTTTTGGGTCAATTGTCTATGTACATGAACCCTAGATGTAGCCAGCAGTAAGTTTAGATCATCTGTCCAATATTATGGTGTCTTATTGTGTCTAATAAATTTCAATCATTTATTTATGTTAATTCTGTATGGGTCTCACGTAAATCTCGCAAAATAAATAACTAAAATTGCATGAGACAGAATAAGACAGCAATATTAGACAGAAGAATTGGATTCGCCGGCAGCAACCTGTAGGGAGATATGTACCATTTAAAAATAAATAAAGAGAAAAGCAGGTAAAGTATTCAAAATAGTACGCAGAGAAGGGTCCCGCAAATTCACCTTCAAAGAGAATATATTCATTTTGGGAGAATATATTCAGTTTAAAGATGCTTGAAAACCAAGCTAAGATTGCCCTAAAAACTAAGCCAATTCCCCACTTTTGCATTAGATTTATGGACGGGCTTCAAGCATAATCAACCAAAAGTTAAATCCTAACTTTGCTTGATTAGATGATAAAGGCACTGCTATCTAGCTATAGTAGTCCAAAGAGGAATCTCAACACCTAAATGGAATTGCCACCTTTTCTCGCTTCTGGATAGATTGAGAAAATTGTAAAAACAAAGAAAAAAAGAAGAAGAAGCTATTAGATTATCGATCGTATATATACGAAGGATGCAGGGGTGAGGCTTCCGACCACCTATATTTTTTTGTCTGATATAGTCTCAGTCAGTTTCCACTTGGCTTCCACGCAGCATTAGATTGATTTGCGCAGCTACTCAAGAGGGCTGTGTTCGTTATCCAAACCTGCTCTGAGTCGACATACTTACTACCATACATACTTTCAATAATATGATTTGGGATGGGATCTTGACCAGTCGAGCTAATATATAGGTATAATGACTAAATACGACTACAAAATTTATCTGGAAATTTTAACTCTTGGGGAGTTTGATTTCTTGAGAACAGAATCTTCCTTTAATT
This sequence comes from Erythroxylum acuminatum, assembly GCA_026284645.1. Taxonomy (NCBI): domain Eukaryota; kingdom Viridiplantae; phylum Streptophyta; class Magnoliopsida; order Malpighiales; family Erythroxylaceae; genus Erythroxylum; species Erythroxylum acuminatum. Next base: position 16,730,126 of record JANKOD010000002.1, on the reverse strand, counting down.
GTGAGGGAAGAAAGCATTTATTCCCATATGGATTTGGTTTACTGACATGTATTTTCCTTCTTTAAATTTATATCTTCAGGAATTGACTACCCTTTGCATGGTCTTTTGCGTGTGTGTGTGTGTGTGAGAGAGAGAGAGAGAGAACTGCATGCTTTATATATTGTTCTTACTCATCTTCTTTGCTTCTTTTTAACCATGAGTAGGACCATATATTTGGCAATTTGTTGTCTTTGACCCTAGTCTACTTGCAGAGTTCTTTGGTCTGATATGTTTTTTTTTATGGAAGCTAAAATGCATGGTCTGCAGGAACAATCTTCTATTCCACAAAAGTGAATCTAGTACATAACCTTTCACATACAAGAAGCTGAGTCCCCACCCAACTAAGCTTTAGAAAGAGAAGAGGTCCCCTCATTTATACTCAAAACCAACTTAGCTTTTTGCATTGATGTTCACGTCCTCTCATTTTACTTATCACAGGCAACAAAAAAGTTAGTTCTAAACGATGTATATACTTCTTTATGTTTTTTTTTTTTTGTGAGTTTAGATAGTATTAGAGTGCCCCATATTACCTAGACATGAAGATGTTAAAATGTTTATAAGTGGTAAGGGTCAACTATCCAAACAACAAGTTCTAGTTATTTGAACAATAGTTGACCCAAGCCCAATTCTTGTTAGTGAGCTCTACACTCTACCCATATTAAAAATTTAACATGGTATCAAAGCAGGTTTGACCCGGATTATTAATTTCCCGGTTGTCCGTCTGGATGTTCATTTCCAGCGGCCCGGTCCGATTTCCACTACGTATATTTCAAGTGACAACTGGATGTCCAGCCTCAGTTTCACTTGAGGGGGAGTGTTAGAGTGTCTCATATTGCCTAGACATGAAGATCTTAAAAAGTTTATTTGAACAATAGTTGACCTAAGCTCAATTTTCGTTAGTGGGCTCTACACTCTACCCATATTAAAAATTTAACAGATAGGGCATATAGAATCAAGTTTTAAACCGTACTTTGCAGCCATATTGCAGTTTTCGTTACTCTAACCTCATTTATGTAATTACATGTTAAATTGGTGTTGCTTTGCTTGCAACTGATCATAGATGTTGTAGTTAGTTCTTCGACGTATGTAAAATTATATCAAAATCGGGGAGCATATGTCGAAATCAGAATATTTTTGGTAGCAACTGATATAATTTTAAATTAAATTTGATTTATTACGTTCATAATAATAATATACCAGCTGCAATTCAACGTTAAATCACAATCCTTGTAGTCATAGATTACCACCAATCAAGATATAATGATGAACCAAGCACGTTTATGTATAGACGGAATCTAGCTAATCACATAGTGTTATTATGAAAACCTTTTCGTTGGAGATGACATATAGTAAAGCATCTGTGTTCGTGTGTGTGTGTGGGAAGATAGTCATTTATAGCAAATAGGTTTATTGGGTAGTAATAATAAGCTAAAAAGTTTATCGTACCACGAAAACAGAAGACGCCATGGCCGGTGGCCCATGCTCATAATTGTACCCTAGAGATCTCAGCTTATCTCTCTGAAAGAGCGATATACATATGGTTCAGCAAAAAGAATTGGAAAAGTGAAACCGCACACTGACCATCATGATTGCTGGAGTTGAGGCCAGGGTCCCATTCTCGTGTATGTATTATCATCTGAAGACCCAAAAAGCTTCACATGGTAGACTAATATATACGACCGCTACACAAAAGATGCACTCTCTACTCTTCTTTTGGTGGTCTCAAAAGATACGCAGTACTCATCCCTAACATGATACTCAAGTATAATTTACCCAACACTACAGCATTAAAGGTTCTCTATTTCAATTCTCTAGATGAAAATGTAAGACAGACATACGTACATGGACGATTACATATGGTAATATACTTGGAGAGTAAACTTAGCGTATGTCACTGTAATGGTAGACTTATATACTTAAAGGAGAGAAAGAAAAGCGAGAGAAATGAGAGGTATCTTTTAGCAAAGTAAGAGCCGCATATTAGAAGAAGAATATGTGCGTTTTTACATATTACTTTCAATTCAATGTCTTATTTTTTATTTATAGGGTTTCTTTTGTGTAAGGGTTAAACTGTGGTTGTCCCACACTTCCTGGCCTCTTCTTCAAAAACGCACCCTATTCTTCTTCTTTTGCATATAGCATTTGTTCTTGAATCTCTTTGTTTTCTCAGCTGAGTCTCTTTGAGAGAGAAAGAGAGAATGTTCCATGCCAAGAAACCCTCAAGTATGAATTCCCATGATAGATCCATGTGTGTTCAGGGTGACTCGGGTCTCGTTCTCACCACAGACCCTAAGCCTCGTCTGCGTTGGACTGTTGAACTCCATGAGCGCTTCGTCGATGCTGTTACCCAACTTGGAGGACCTGATAGTACTTAATCTTTCTCTCTACTTCTCCCTCTCTTACTTCTTACACATCTTCAAGACTTCTAATATTGCTTTGGTTCTATAACTAATTTCTTAATTGTCTATGTTCTGATCTAAATCTTCAGAGGCCACTCCAAAGACTATCATGAGGGTTATGGGTGTGAAGGGTCTTACCCTTTACCACCTCAAAAGCCATCTTCAGGTTTGAATACATCTTTATTTCATTCTTCTTTGGCTTTTCTTATGACACTTTGTGACAATTTCGATGCAAGGTCGGCTTGATTTCATTCTCTCTCTCTCTCTCTCTCTCTCTTTTTTTTTGTTTTAAAATTTCATCTTTTATTTCGGTACATTTATTACTGCTCTTATTCTACTTTACTAGAAATTCAGACTTGGAAAGCAGCCTCACAAGGAAAACGATCACCTTAAGGATGGTAAGAGAGACGACTCATTCATCGACAACTTATCTTCTTTTATGACAAGTTTTATGTTCTACACTTCATGATATTTAGCTGTTTACCATGCATTGCAATTCACCCGTCACTTGTTATCGATTATTTTATGTAAACCATGGGCAGCACCGTTGGACCTACAAAGAAATGTTCCATCTTCATCTGGGATGATGGCCCGAAGCATGAACGAGTAAGTATTCGCTTCCTTTTTTTTCTTTCAAACCAAACAAGTAGGTTAATTCACTCTTGAGGCCTTCAAATTCTCCTCCTTTAGTTATCAAAATTTCTTATTCTTGGAAAATCACCTACAGATTTAACAAATCACCTAACGTTATCTTTTTAGTTCTTCTTTTGGGGGTGGGAATTCCGGATTTTCTTTGGGATATATGTGGGCAACTCTATATGACTGTAACTCACACATGGTTGATCAGGATGCAAATGGAGGTGCAGAGAAGACTACATGAACAATTAGAGGTAAGCAATTAAGACTCTCGTATTGGTTGCATGTCTAGCTGCATGCAATATCATGAAGGGATGAAAATTTGTCGCTCTTTTGCAGACAATTTACGTATGGTTTATTTGGTGTAATATTACAGGTCCAGAGACACCTTCAGCTGAGAATTGAGGCTCAAGGGAAGTACATGCAAATCATGTTGGAGAAAGCATGTCAAACTCTTGCAGGTGAAAACATGGCGTCTGGAGGCTACAAGGGAATTGGAAATCAGGGAGTTTCTGACATGGGAACTATAAAAGATTTTGGTTCATTAAATTTTCCACCATTTCAAGACCTTAACATCTATGGGGGAGACCAGCTTGATCTTCAACACAGCATGGAGAGGCCATCTCTTGATGGTTTCAATTTGTCCAACAACGAGAACCTTTGCTTAGGAGGAAAGAAAAGGTGTAGTCCATACGGTGATAGTGGTAAGACCCCTTTGATTTGGTCTGACGATCTCCGACTGCAAGAGTTGGGATCGGCACCGAGATGTCTCGGACCACAAGAAGATCCTTTCAAAGGTGACCATATTCAGATTGCACCACCGTCAATGGACAGAGGCCCTAATTTGGATTCAATATCAGACATTTATGAGACTAAGCCAGTCCTCCAAGCAAGTGAAACAATGAATGACAAGAAATATGAAGCATCACCGAAGCTTGAAAGACCATCACCAAGAAGAGCACCACTTCCAAGTGAAAGAATGAGTCCTATGATCAATTCTGGTGCAATGTCACAAGGCAGAAACTCAACGTTCGGGTGAAAAATGATCTATTCCCTATATAGATGAAGTGACTTGATGTTTATTGAGATCTAAAGTTTTGTTCTCGATCGACAATTAGCAATTGACTACCGTCCGTACCGTAGGGTTTCTAATCCATGACGTTAAAAAGTGCCATGCATGGCAACTGATTGTTACTATTTAATCAACTGGTATACATCTGTATTTATTTTTTTCCTCTCCTTGACGTTCGTATTCCTATATGCATGTATAGATTAAGTCTATATATGTGCATGTTGCTGTGCATGTTTCTAGCGCAAACGGTGCAAAAGCTATAGTCATTATTCTAACCCATTATTAGTCCTTTGCTTGTTGTCCATTTTGAATAAAGTTCACAAGAGTATTAATAATGTTCAAGAAAGTCTCATATTGTATAAGCTTATCGGTTAGTGATTAGTTTAAGGTCTTATATTAGCATAAACCATAGCAGCATGCATGCTTAATATAATTTTATCTTTTACTGAAATAAATTGATTACCTTGTGCGACCCGATTGTCAATTTGCCATCAAATATTGGTGGCAATATGTGCATGTTGCATTCATCTTTCAAACAAGATTGCATTATCGTTTTATGTATTTTTTTTCTCAGTACAAAACTCCTTTTTGGAGCAATCAAAGCAGAAGTAGGAGCTAGAAATTGTTAAGGATATGAGTAGCACTTAGAGACACAGACTTATTACCACAAGCACAGAGAAGTACAATCAAAATACACCTGCATTGAATCATACAATTAAGTTAAGAAGGGAGAAGCAAATATAAATTCATGTTTTAATGTCTAAAAATAAAATTTTAATCCCGAGTGCCAAACTGACTTTTTTCGCACGAATGGTTTGTATGCATGCAAAGCATTATCTCTGTAGTATGTAGTTTTTGCAGGGAACAACTTTATTGATAAACTTAGAAGCGCCATGTCTGGTCAATTGTGGGTCATCTATTTTCTAATTCAGAAAACCCTTTCTACTTTTGAGTTTGTTGTTCCCAGTTAGTTAGGCCTATCATTACGGACAAATACATTGGAAAAATAAACTTAAAAGAGGAAAAGAGAAACTGAGAACAAATTGAAGAAAGACTATAATCCCCATCGAAGAATAGGAACTTTTTAGGGTTTCGGAAACATGAATAAAGCTGAATGAAGGATCTGAAATTGCTAATGGGAGAGTGCATCCATATAATAGCCTATTAACGAGATTTTTATAACATCCAAATGGGTATTGGGGTAACTAATAATTTTCTGAAATATGCTTAAATTTGGCATGAATCACCACATTTATACATCCATGTAAAGATTGGGATAAGGCTACTCTTGAAAGTAGCAAATAAAGATAATAACATGATGAAGTTTGCCTCTTGCGAATTATGGATTTTGTGGAGATCAGTTACATGCATAGAGGAGAGAGTGACAGAAACACTTGTTTTCTTTGGATGCGGAATAATTTCCTTTGGCCAAGGGAAAGAGAAGCCGACAGAGAGTATCTATCTTTCATGCACGTCCCTTTTTCTTCTTTACTGTACCGTATATAAGTTCCTACAGGATCAAACGAATAGCTGACAACTGTAGACTAGAAGGCCGCATCAGAAGTTGGCCACTCGTCCACATTAAAACTTGTATGAATAAGTATCAAGCAATATAAACCATGCTTACGTTGCTAATATTTCATATCTCTCGGGGAGGACTGTGGCTAGCATGTGTAAAACTAATCGTGAGAAGTTGGTCTAACTTTGGTTTAGTAAGGCAAAAGGTGATATCATCCATGCTGTACCTACTTACCTTTATTGGTTGCAGAGAAAAAATTTGGTCGCTGTCAAGTTGTCGAGAAAGAGAAAGAGGAAAAGCTAATAAAGCCTAAATTAAAGCAGGGGAAGAACAGCGGCAACGCACTCTCATGAGTTTCACATATCGAGGAAGCTTCCGTCTTTTTGTCCACAAAGTTGATACACATGTGGGGTATTCTGCTAATACCTCGTCGATTAATGTGTTCTGCATTAACTAACGCTGTAAATAACTAATCAGGGTTTCTCGAAGTTCTTTTGTTTTTTGGTATGTGTTTGTGTATTTTGAAAATTGAAATGTAGGTTTTAAAGCAAGATCATGAAACCCTAATCCCACCACTTGCTTGTGCAATGGGCGATTAGACCCAAGGCGCCTTTTCGCAGGGTTACTAAAATCATTAAACACTAATTAGCAACTAATCTGAAACACTTTGGATTCTCTTTTGTTCCGCCGCTGCTTCTGCTTTTGATAACTTTTTCTTTCTGTTTTTAAGTTTTTGCTAACAAAAGTACAGTCCTAGAAGCTTCTTTTGTTCCCCTGTGAATCCAAGTTTGCCTATTCGTCAGGCAAAATTTGTGTTCCTGTTCAACTTATTAGTACACTCACACCGGAAATAGGGTTAGTAGTTGCCATTATTCTAGTACAATAATTTCGTATAATACAGTCATTACCAACCAATAGAGTATGAAATTCATTACAATGTTTATAAGAGCGAGTTCCATAATATGTGGAGTTAATTCTAACTTCCAAGAAGGTGAACATTTTTTTACAAGATGCCTTTAATTTGTTTGACTAATAATTTTCTTACTATTTTTGTTATTTTATCATTTATGCTCTATGTTAGAGTTCTACATCACCAACAATTGGTCAAGTTTAGGTATGTTTACATTACTCATAAAATCAAAATTTAAAATGGAGAAAATTAAAATTGTAGAAACTTGAGTAAGATTTTAAGTTAGAGGATTTTAAATTATATTCATTTGAGTAATTAGTATTAAGAACCACAATTATGTTATTTTACTTTAATTGTCATCTTTATTGATGTCCACACAAAAAAATATTGATGCCATAATAATTAATTTCTTCTTATATTTTTCACCATTCAATAAAATCAAAATTTTTGTAAAATTATGTCATACATTTTCATTGTTAAGCCACATTTTTGTGAACTATGTGTTTGCTTTTTCTTAAAAACATCATTTAGAACTTATAATATGTTTTTCTTTTAAAAATATATATTAACAATTAAGTTTTAAACAATAATAAAATAATAGCACCAAAGCTAAATGTTATTGAGCACATAACACACTTTAGTTGGACACTCTAATTAAATTTATTATAACAATATTTATCTAACTTAAAAAATCAAAATATTTATAACATTAACAATATCTTTACTTTCTTTTTTAAAATAATAAAATAATTTAGAATAGAAGTATCTTTCAAAATTAAAAATATATTAATGATAAGAAGTCAATAATGGACTGTACACAAGAAGGATATTACTAAACAAAAAATAGAACATAATTGCACCATCAAAACTAAGGCTCTTAAAAATAGAAAGTTATGTCCTTAATGTTGAGAATATGTCTTAAAGACTTTTCAAAAAAATGAAAACTAAAAAAAGAATATATCTAAAAGACCAAAAGGTGTTTATGCTTGGTTTAATCAAATTTTGAAAATTTTAACATACCAATTTTTTTCCATAAGATTTCGCCATTTTGAAATAGTTTTTGTATTGATTTGCATAATAACACTCTCTTCGTAATTTTATAAACCTTATACTTAAACCACCTTCCATTTTGGGCATGTAAACTTTACTTCACTTGACTCTAACTTTGAAGGCATTTATCTACCAGTTGTCAAAAGGCAGTTCTTTATCTTCCTCTCCAAAGTCTTCACTATGGGCATGCGTATCACGGGGCGAGTGCTCTAAAAGACATGCAAAAAATTTGTCATTAGACTAATTAGTTGAAGTCTAATTGCATAAGTGATCTACTTATTATTCCACTTATGTAGTTTTATATCAATCAATTGTACTAACATAAGACAATCTCTTTTCTTTTTGTTAAGTCAGAAGAATTTATAAAATATAAAAGTTATGTACAAAGATGGAGTCTACTCAAGCAGTGTCTGGTGACTCTGTTGTTAGCTAATTCACTTTCCCTAGCAGTAGACACTAATTGAACATAGTCTTTGGCAGCATAAGGGAACCAACGAAATACATCTTTGGAAGCTACATCACTTCCTTCTCTACCTTACAGCTCACTCTCACACCCAGAACAAATCAACTCTCAATTCTCTAACCAAATCCGCACATAATGACCACAATTGACCAGACAAATGTAACCTCAACAAACAAATTCATCAAGCCCAGCTAAAGCAACACAATTATATAAGAACTAAGTTCAATAGCTGAACTTCAACTTCCCTGTCCAAGATTGGATTACTACCTTTCCGTCTGTTTATCTACAAGATGCAATAGTTGATGATGTCACTAGTGCAACCTAGAATCCTCCGTAGGTGATGGTTTGCCAACTCTGGAAGATGGTAATTTCCTGGAAATTGTCTTTGCTGTGCTGAGGAAGACCAAGTCCTTCCAATTCCAGAGTTCTGATTGTAAGTAAGATATTTCATGTACTTGTCCTCTTTGTTGCTGTGAATATTGAAGGAAAGTTGGTTCACCAACTAAGGAAAGTTGGATCTCCAACTAACCCCTGTCTGATCTTCCAATGGATACACACATGCTGCTGAGCCAGTGATATTCCTGAGCTATCAAACTTGCAGAAAAATGTTAGTGAAATAGACACCTATTTAATTACCTTAAGTTTAGAAGTTTCCTAACTTGGGAGATTACTCTGAGGTACATACTCCCAACATCTATGTCTTCATCTTTGAAAGTTTTTGCATTCCTTTCAACCCAAATATGGTAAACAGTAGTAGATAGAAGGATTGGAAAAGTATTAATGTCTGAAATCCTAGTTTTGGAAGCGATATTAAACCAAGTGAGAATAGCAGAAAGGTTTGGTTGATTAGGAAGGAGTAAATGAAAGTGTGAGAGGAAACAGGCCCAGATATATTTAAAGAATGTACAGTCAAAAAACAAGTAGTCAATGGTTTCATTAGCCGACATACATAAGGAACAGTGAGTAGTAAGACAATCTCTTTTGGTTAGTCTTGTAAGGGACAAGGGTATCCCTGAGTATTTTATTCCAACATTCCTTTTCTAAACTAAGTATGTTGAATCATATTCATTATATTTTATAGGTAACCACTAGAAACATATGAAGCTCTTGTTAGGATTGATTATCAATCCTAAACCAACTTAAAATCCTTCAGAGCTTTAATAAAACATGAGACTGAAATCCTCCATAGCTTTAATAAAACATGAGACTGAAGCCTTTTTACTTTATTAAAAAGAAACCAGTTATCTGCAAAAAGATAAGCTAGCAAGATTCATTCTTCTGCGTTTAGAGTGATACTTAAACTCATTACAACTATTTGATATTCATGATAATTAAAATCAATAAAATCTCTATGTAGATGGTAAATAAACAAGAAGAAATAAGTCACCTTGTAAAGAACAAATTTTCTTTTAGGGATAATAGTAGATTCAACATCAATTAAAATCGTAAGGTTAAATTCTTAGAACCTCATGTAGTTTAAAATCACATTAAAAAAATTATCACATTAATCTTCATTTTTAAAAACTATAAAATACCACCTTTGTGGTTTAGTTAATTTATTATTTGTTCCCTTGTCGTCTATTTGTCGTTAAAAACCCTATTTATGCAGGCGCAAACAACATCGTATCAATTTTTGGGAGCCTATATCGAACATTCTTGCTATGTAGAAATGGCTAACCCACACAACCCTTGGCTTCGTGCATCGTCATGTTTCATAACCTACACAACGCCCACACAACCCTTGGCTTCATGCATCGTCATGTTTCATAACCTACACAATGCCACATGAAGCCAAAATAATGTCTGGTTTTATCATCTCCTAAATAGAGAAAGACACTCTTTGAAATATACTTAGGTTTCTTTTTAGTTGATTGGGAAGCAAAGGGAAAAATAATTTTAAATCTCTTTTCTGAAAGCAGTGGGAATAGAGTGTTGATATAGGGAAGCAGCAAGACTTATTTCAATTCTTAGTACCATCTCATTTAAGTAACTTTCATTTCTTTTTGTTTACTTCTAGCATAATGCATTTCTAGGTTATAGAAGTGATTATAAAAGTGATTAGTAAATATATGTAAGGCACAATTGCGATAAAAATTATATGTATTCATAAGATTGTTATGTCTTTTTTTCAGTGGTGCTAACACTAAATGATTAACTCTATAAATCCTCTCTTTCTTTGTGCACCATTCCTAGTTATGTCCTCTTTAATTTGATATGCTTATATTGTGAGCAAGTTTTTATAGTTCCTCTTCTTCTGGTTTATAGCAAGAATATAGTTCCTTCTTTATAAGATTAGAGATTAGATCATTGATATGCATCTAAAGAACTATTTATTTATTAGTGAAGTAGATTGGAATTGGTCTAGTGGTGGTTTTTTAAGAATCATGCATATTTATTTCTGTGCTCTTCCTAGCAAGTACTTAAATGGCATGTTCCTGTAGGAAAGTGGTAACATAATTTTACATGCATGTACCTATAAGAACAAAGGCTACTTAACAGACTGCTTCCAAACCATTTGTTATTTATGATAAATTACAACTCATTTGCACTTTAACTCCATCAGGTAATTTCGAAGAGACACATAATACCTTGGAATTTGCCCACCATATAAAGTATATTAAAATTCAAGCTCTATAGGATAAGGATCTATTTTTTTCCTTTGTCATCTGGATTTCTAGAACAAAATTTATGAAGTGTGAACATTTTTGGGCTTACAAATTATTGATGATAAATCACTTATCAAGAAGTATCAATATGAAATATGTTGTTTGAAGGAAGAAATAGAACAACTAAAGAGAGGAATTGTCGCAACTCCTCAAGTGAAAGAGATTATGGTAAATGACATTGTCCTCCTAAAATAAAAGGTACACTCGAAAATTATTCTTCTTTAGATCAAACATTGGAATTTTAACTCCACATTCATTATTGGTGCAATCTTACTTTTCATCCATAAATTATTTTTAAATCTTAATTATTTATCCCTATCATCACTTGTAACATTATTACCGATCCCATAATGTAGGCTCAAAAGATACACTGAGCCTATTTATTATGGTAGGTTGAATTTCACTTCTTAGGTACAAAGCCATCATATTCTCACTTAAGTATTTGAAGTATTTAAAAAGAAAGAGCATCAATCGTTTGATTGCTGACTATCTTTTGTGAAGTATACTATAGTTCCTCTTTTTCCAACAATTGTAGCATTAAATTCAAGGTAATATTGGAGGATCACAAATTTCATGCATTTATGTGAAATAAGTTATAAGATTATTTATTATGGATTAACTTTTTCCTTAACCTAGGAAATTGACTCTTCAAAGAGTTTCACCAATTCCTTTTGGAAAAACAGAAAAATGACGTGGTTATTAAATATTGTGCTTGTCAGTTAACAAATTCTCCACTAGCCATTTTGTTCAATTGTTTGCTTACTTAGGTTGTTTTTCCATATGGTGGGCTTTCAATCATCGAAGCCTAATAAAGCGTGTTGATCACATTACTTGAAAGACATTTTATACTCTACGTAATAAACACATTTGTGACTTACTGCCTTCTCCTTTTAAAATATTTTGCTTCTTTTGTTTCCCTAAGGAATTATAATAACTTTAATTTACAATATCTACAACTCTATGCAGCTACGTATCAGCATATCTTGGCTGGAGATTAAGATGAGGTGCATAAATGAATGATAGTTTATTATTACCTAGAATGATGTACTAGACAGTGAATGTATGATTGTCTAATTGAATTCAACTAGAGTCACATGCAATCAAAAATTTTCCATTGTAATGTGCATGTCAGTTAGAAATTGTTTTTCAATTCTTTGTACATTGCTTATTTGTTTACAATACGATCAATTTGCATGATATTCTTATTACTTTATTCCCTAATGATGATAAACAATTAGTCATATCACTGCTGCTAATGTAAATCAATATGGACCATTGAAGGAACTCATTTAATATTTGCATAATTACATAAGTAAATAATATATTGAATTTGCACATATTTGGTATTATAATTACATAATGTGATATTTGTTTTTGTTGTAGGATCTGTTTGAGGAATGGAAAGTAATTCAAATCCCATAATTAGGTTTACTTGCTTTTATGGAGGATGCTTCAAATTTAAACCAAAAATGGTATATGAAGATGGAGAGAAATATTATTTTGGTTGTGAGGTGGTTGATTTTATGCTTAATGCTAAGAGGTTAGGATATGGAGAAGCATGAAATTGTACCGATAAATTCTTACTTGATTCCTTTGAAGATGGTTTGAGGCAACTATAGAATGACAATGATGTGAGGACTTTGAAATGTGCAATTGAAGTGAGAAAAATAAAGACAATATAGGTGATTATGGATGGAGAGAAGTGCCCTAAGTTAAGTAAACTTATTGAACCTGAGGTTAATATTCCAATTGAGTTAATTGGGGATGATGATGATGAGGAGGAAGGTTTACCAGCACCTGAAAATGTATCCTCAAATCCGCCCATGCTAGCAACATCTAAAATTGAAGATAGATATGAAGCATCAAATGATTCAGACGATCTATTATACCATAAGAGCCAATTACCAAATATCAGTGACTTATTCAAGTGAAGATATTCCTGATGATATCTATGGATGTGTTATATAAGAAGAGTTACCTGCTAAGAGTTTATGGTGTACTGATGTTGAGAATATTAACTTAGGTGATGATAATATTAATGTTGTTGATGATGATTTTGGTATGAGAAGACCAAGAAGAAGATTGAATATCTGTACTTTTCTCTTTTAGTTTAGATGATGAGCGACTTATTTTGAAGCAAGGAATGGTATTTGATTATGCTTATACATTTAGAAAGGCTTTGAAGAACATGATTGTTAAGATGGGATTTGACTATGTTTATATAAAGAATGAAAGGCCAAAAGTTACTATAGTGTGCAAGAAGAAATATGGATGAAGAATATATGTAAGCCTTACATAAGATATAAATGTATTTTAAATTAGGACAATCCACGATTCTCATTCTTGCTAAAGATTATTTGATAGTGCAAAATTTGATTACTAGCAGATTGCTCATACATACTTAGCACACTTCAGAGATCATCCTAGTTGAAATATAGATGGGCTAAAGGGGGGTGTTTTAAGATATTACTAGCAAAAGATTACAGACATCAAAGCATGCATATAAAGCTAAAACGTATGCCTTGTATTTTCTGGTTAAAGATGAAGAGGCATAATATAAAAAGTTAAAGAGGGTACTTCTTAGCAATGACGGAATGCAACAGGGGTAGTTCACTATACATCAGATCTCCTAAAGGTGTGTTTGAATCATACTACATATGCCTTAAACAAGTGAAATCATTAATGATTGTCATTTGAAGACAAGTTATGGTGGGCAAATGCAAACAGTCATTAGAAAGAATCCAAACGATTTTATGTTTATGTTATCTTGGGCTATTATACAAGTTAAGAACAAAGAGAGCTAGAAATGATTTTTGGGATGCTTACTGGATGATATTAGTTGTATTTGTTCATGGGTGTTCATGAGTAATAGACACAAGGTAACATAATGAAATATTCTTATTGTCTATTTCATATTTTCCCGTATTTCTTACTGATCATATCTTTACCATATGATGTAGTGTCTACAAGAGCTATTTGAGCATGAATATGCAAATTTGGACCATATTTATTGCTTTAGGCATTTGTGAGACAATTTACAAAGAACAAACTGCTAGCCAACTGCAAGGACCAGATGTGGAGTATCGCTTTAGATTGTACACAACAAGGGTATAAGCGACAAATGAGTAAGATGGAGAGCATGAACAAAGATGCCTATGATTGGTTGGTAAATATTCCCTAGATAAGATCGTGTAGACATACATTTAATAGATGATGTAAGGGCAATTTTTTTTCAAACAATACAATAGAGTGTTTCAATGCATATTTGAGGAATGCACGAGACAAACTAATCTCGACTTGCTTAAAAGTGATGAGATCTACCATGAAGAAATTTGATCAAGAGAAGTAAGGAATGGCTACTTACAATGGCAAGATATGTCCTAACATTGTGTCAAAGTTAGACGAAAATAAAAAGGAAGATACAAATTATTTGGCTTGTTTTGCATGTAGTAACATTATTTTCATTTCAACATATTTACATAAATGTCACTAATAACTTAATACATTTATGGAAGGTGATGGGAAATTTGAAACTAAGCACTATAAGCTTAACCATCATATTATGAACCTTCGAACAAACGAATGCACATATGGGAGATGGGAGTTAACTAGGATCCCTTGTAGCTATGTTGTTTCAGTAATTTTTTTTATAGAGAGGAGATCCTTATGATTAGTGCACCAATACTACACTAAGGAGACTTATATGAGGTATTATCGAGAGACTATTAATCCAATAACATGTGAATAGTTTTGGCCTATTGCTGGAGAACATAGATAAAAGATCAATCCTCCCCTTTATAAGAAATTAAAAAGTTGGAAGGCCAAAGAAGAAATTAATAAGAAAAGTTGGTGAAGGTAAGAAGCACGAGATTATTTCAACAAGGACTGGCAGCCATGTAACTTGCAAGATATGTAAACAAGCAGGACATAATTCAAGAAATTGTAAAATGCCAGGACCTGGGTCAGTTATCATGAGCTAGATGATGGTAAACTTTTTTTTTAATTTTGAAGTAAGAATATAAGTGATAATAGGAACTTCTATTATTTGATAAATATAGGGTCAAGTGTAAATGCCTTCTTAAGGAAAGGAACGTGTTCAAAAGTTTAGAGTAAAGAGAAGACAACCAAAGTTGGAAGAACTGAGATTTCGACAAGGTTAAGAGAAAGAGAAGAGGTTAGAACAACAAAAAGAACTTGGAGTAAACGATATATATAGCTAACTTCTAGTCCTTTATTTTTTCGAAACTCATAAAAACTATTTTTTTATATGTAATTATTCATGGACAGCTTATGTGGTCCATTGTATGGGCTCACTTTTGTTTCTTTTGAGTATGTAATTATAACACGATGTGCAAAGACCATATGCAAGGAATCATTTAATTGATCTTTTTAATTTATTGTCTACTTTTGGATTTATAGATTGAATCATGTGTATGTAATTACAACATTATGTGTAGGGATCATTTTTTTAATCTTTTAATTTTAATCCAAAGCCATATCTTTGAACATATGTGTATGAAATGAAATTACTACTTATTTTCATTAATTAATTCATATTATCATAATTTAACAAATTTTTTAATACAGTTAATATCTTCCCCATTACTTATACATAAAATATCAGTTGATGCTCTGGACTTAATCCAAAACAATTAGTATTAGCCCCATATCTAACTAAGCTGGCTATCTCTCTTAGTGATTTTATCATATCCCTTTTGTCCATTACATGTTATGTTCTCCTTTCTTAAGGCATTTAAGACATCTACACTTTGTGGAGAAAATTTCTTGTCAAACCACTCAAAGAAATTGCAACATTCATTTCCCATAATAAGTAAGATAAATAGTCATACATTAGTTAGAATCCCTGTAACAAATAAGATATTATACATAAAATTTATCTTACATTTTGGACATCCATAAATTCTCCTTCCAGGTTTCTTTGATATCCAAGAAGTTTACAAATGAACCTGCAGTCCATAATTGTAAGACACATAGATACATTATTGTACGCTTGCTATTGTTGATGTTGACAATTCCATATATAAAGTATAACCCTACTTTAGCTTTTTTTGAGAAACTTTATACAATGTATATCCACTAACTTAGCATAAAGGTATATGTATACGTCAGAAGATTAACTACAAATAAAAATTCCCATAATAGAAGCAATAATTATACAATTATGCAAACAATAAGTATGTTGCAATTAAAATTCCTTATATTTGATAACTTAAGTCACACGTATAATAACTGTTTGATATCCTGGTGCAATGTGGTTACATTTTACTTATAAATATATACTAATCATACTTACTTAAAAGAATTAAATTTTTTTGTAATTGGATCCTATGTTGTAATGTGCTTAAACAAAATATCTCTATTTGTAATTGGATCCTACGTAGTAATGTGCATATACAAAATAGCTATAGTAATGTGCTTATACAAATTATGAATCATTTATTTTTTATAGTCATATTCTCCCTATAAAAACTAGGTTATAAGGCAGATATAATCATAACATCCATCTAATAAGTACTAATACATGTAATATCATTTTGAAATAAACAATTTATCATATAATACAACTTGAGAAAATGATTCTTCACATATTTTACTTAGTCTATTTATTATAATTATATGTTTCTATAACACAAATCCATTATCATTTCACATTCTATAAGCTCAAACTTCTCTTTTCTATTAGTATTTCCCAATACCTATTAAAAAGACTTAAACCATTAACTAACATTTATTCTTCTACTATTGTGGTAGATATTAGACACAGAAATTTACAATCAGCCAAAATTGCAATTTGATCAATTTATAATACCATACTAGAACATTGACTTATTTATGCATAAAGAAAGGGAGATTTATAATTTAATCATTCGGCATTAACTTCACTAAAACAAAGACATAAAAGTCCTATGAATACATACAAATTTCTTTCACAATTGTGTTCTACATATATTCACTAAAAATTTCCATAAACTAGTAGATGCATTATGCCAAAAGAAAAAAAAGTTATCGAAATGAGATAGTACTAATAATTGAAGTCAGCCCCACTAGTTCCGAAAATCAACATTTTATTCTCATTGCTTCCTAAAAGGATATTTGAAATCGTTCTTATCTTTACTTCCTAAAAGGATATTAATACAACATTACTTTTATAAGTAGCAATAGTGTTTTTAATGACAAATAAACAGCAGGAGAATGGACGATATATTAACTAAACTACATTGGTGGTGTTTGATAGCTTTTTAAAATGAGAGACTAATGTGATAATTTGTCAAACCATAGGGGGTTTTAAAGAATTTAACTTAATATTATATAAGAGAGAGTG
This sequence comes from Erythroxylum acuminatum, assembly GCA_026284645.1. Classification (NCBI taxonomy): domain Eukaryota; kingdom Viridiplantae; phylum Streptophyta; class Magnoliopsida; order Malpighiales; family Erythroxylaceae; genus Erythroxylum; species Erythroxylum acuminatum. Next base: position 16,713,029 of record JANKOD010000002.1, on the reverse strand, counting down.
GTGAAACACTAAATGAGCTAATGTAAAAAAAAAAAGAAAAAAAGAAAAGGAAACCATAGACTTTGAATGAGCAAAATTAAAATTTCTCATTTAATAGAGCCATAAGATTTATAGAAAAAATGTTCATCTTAAACCTTAACATTTTTATCAAAATTTGAACTATAATGTTTTGAAGATTTCAAATTGAATTCATTTTAAACCTTATCATTTTTATCAAAATTTGAGCTGTTACATTTTGAAGATTTCAATTTGAAACTAATATTTTTTAAACGATCAAAATAAACCCTAAATGGACTAAAATGTTGACAAGGTTAATCATTCATCAGTTAAATGCTATTTCATCAATGGTGTGGCATTGTTTATTATTCTTTCAACTTAATATAGGATTCCATTGCCACATAGCTAAGTAAGGCCCACTATTAGAATTTAAAAATAAAAATCTTAATCCCTAACTAGGATTAAGATCTACTACTACAACTCATCCTCTCCTTGTTCACACCTTTAATCCCTCTACTCTCATCAAAATCCTTACTTCCACAACCAATTCTCCTCCTATACCTTTCTCTTTAACATAAAACCTTTTGAAAATTCCCTCTTTAACACTATACTTAAACTCTCCAAGTGATTAATACTTTGGTCACAGACGTCAACGCTAGTGTATCCTTCTATACTATTATACCAATCAAACCCTAACCTTAACCCATTCGTTTGATTAAAGCTGTCAAAATCATGATCCAATTGCTTCCAAACCAACTTGGAGCTCTTTCTATTCCTAATCTCATCCTCTATAGGTTGACCTCAATTGTATGAACTAAATGAAGATATGGTGGAATAGGAGGACATTAACCCTTTCCTTACATTATTTGATTTGTAATCAAAAGATCTATAAGATCAACTTGTATTAAAATCTTGACCCTGAGCCTCTATTATTATAGGAATCAAGATTATCACTGAAACTCAATCTCTTCATTTCATTGAATTATAACACCTAACAATATAGCTAAAGTAAAATATCTAAAGTAAAATCATTTTTATTACAAAAGAAGAAGAAGTCATATTTGCCCGGGCTTTATGTCAAGATTGCATATTTGACATAAACTTTACCAGCCTGCTTAACTTTGTATGAGGATTAAACTATAATAACATGACATAACAAGGCACGATATACAAACCAAGTTTGTTAACTAGACTACAGAGATAAGACTACCTTTTTGGAATAGAAAGATAGATAGCTACATCAACTGTGACATTAGTGGGTACTGAGTTTGGAGGAGGCAACTAAAGGGAGGAAAGATTAGAGTTCATAAAGGAGTTCTCTTAAAGTTTGTTTTAAATGTTTTTAAAAAGGTAAGGTTCAAATTAAATGCTTCAAAATGTTAGGGTTTAAGTTATGTTCTGATTAAAACATTGAGGTTTAAACATTAGGGTTCAAATTAACGTTTAAAAATGTTAATGTTGAGATTAAACAATTTTTGCCTAATATTTATAGAAAAGTAGAGGGGTTTGTAACCTTTGAGATCAAACATATAAAGGTTTTATTAATTTCCTTCAATAATTTTTTTGTTACAAAAAAAAAAAAAATAGATGCAGTTACTAGTGGTGATCAAATTATAAGACTTTTGAAAAAGGAATTCATTAAAATCATCAAGACCTAATGCCTTATTAGGTTTGAGACCAAAGAAAGCTTCCTTTACATCTATTTTGGAAAAAAAAGTTGCTCTGGAAAGAAAAAAGTTGATGATCAGTCCTATTAGGAATGATGCACTAGAGATGATTTACTCTTCTAATAGAGGAGTTGCTCTTCCTTAGTAAATCGAAAGAGCAATTCACTACTATAATCTTAATATGCTCTTAATTACTTGAAACAATGCTTGAATCATCATTGATGTTAATGATTTTGTTTTGGTTTCTCCTATAAAGTATTGCATTATGAAAGAACTTAGTATTGAGGTCTCATTATTGAAGCCAATTTAGTCTCAACTTTTGCTTAATCAAGGAATTGGGATGTGCTAAAGCTTATAGATAAGACCTTAGTTTTTCTTTCTCTTAAACTTTAAGGTTCTTATCTAATGGAGAAACTTGAAGGAGGTTTTAGGTAACATTGATATCTTCTCTGGTTCTTATTACTTTCACACTTTTGAGCCACTCAACTTTTTCATATTTAGTTTTGATGACCTTAAATTTAATGGAGCATGAATGTAAAGAGTATCCCTAAAAAGGGCCTTTAATACCTTTAATGACAACAACAAAACTTGTAAAATTAAATAGCAAATTATTAAATTTAAAAGGAAAGTTCTTTTTTCCCATCTTGTGCTCAAATGAATCAATAATAATATTATGGTTAAAGATCAAATAGTTATTAAAACTTTCCTAGAATTAGGAAAATCCTTCATCTATTATCTATTAATCACAACTCTATATAGTTTCTTCCTTAAGTATCTATTGCTCCACTAGTTATTACCCTGAGTAAATAGGTTCCTTTTATATTTAAGGTCTCAAAGTGTTGCCTTATTAGTGCAAGATTTACAATCTTCATTACTACCATTAAAGTTGGAAATGTTGATTTTTAATTCATTAAAAATATAATAGCATTAAAATTCCCCATAACTTTCTAAGGTAAAGAGGAGCTATTACTAATAAATACTAGATCTAAATATAACTACTTACGAAGAGAGAAATTATTCAAAGTATAGACAAACGTGATATGAAAGCTTCAACTAGTAAGACGCAAAAGACTTTAAGAAGAATAAACTGATTTGATTTAGAAATAAGTGAAACCAAAATTATAAAAGGGTTATGAAAACCTATAATGTGATCATTATATTAATGAAAAAGATTATTAAATCTTGATTAGGAATAGCAAACAAAGAAAGGTATACATATTTAAGTTGTGAGATTTTATTTTATTCTTTAGCAAACCTACAACCATTGGTTTGTAAGAAACCAGAATGTCCTTAACAACATATTGTTTGACAAGGTTGTTCAAACCCCCGATATTGCTCACTACCTTAGAGAGCAGTGGAACTAACATGTTTTGGAGAATCTAAGAGTGGGGTCAACTACAAATGAACCAATTATAAATCAAAATTTTAGGCTAAAAAATGGTAATTGTTCAACTATAACTCTAAATTTTAATGCATTTTGGTGGACCAAGATTCATATTCTCTTTTATGAAGACTCCTCTCAAATGTTTGTCTTTAGATTATCTTTGACCATAACTTTTTAAATTTTAGGTGCTGTGAAAAGTTCTTGATTTGAATCTTTTCCTTGTATCTAGCCAAGTCTTGAGCTCTTACTTAACTTAAGGTTGCCATTGATAGCTCGGATGAATTTTTATCTAGACATTTTTTTAAATTTTCATCTAGTCTCATGACTTCTATTTTATCAGGAAGCTCTTTAATTAATTCACTTATTTATGTACTCTCGAGAAGCCTATTCTTTTTAGTGAGGTCTTGTTCTCATCTAGGTAAACTAATCTCTTAAATACATTAACCATGTGACTTAGTTCTTCTATGCTCTAGTATTTAGAGGTATGTTATAAAAACTTATCCAAATCAAAGATAATTTTTGGTTGAGTCTAAATAGTTTTTGTCTCACTTTCCACTTCACTAGGAATAAAGGTTTCCTACTTAAGTGCCAATTCTTGATTATAAGACTTTGAAAACCCCTAGTTGACTGTTGAACTTAAAAATAAACATATCAACCTCATTATGAAGACTTTTCAAATTCAAATATGTTCCAATTTGCTTCTTTCATCTCTAAACTAGGAGAAAAGAAAGGTGTTTTATCGAGAAGGAATTCAACAAAGTTTTAGAAAATTTAGTAACACCAACCTTTTGACCAAGGTATGCCTTTATCTTGTGGCTAGCTTTCCTTAATAAGCTTCAGACAAGGGATCAGTTCCTTTATGCTTATATCCCTAATCATTGCTCCCTATATTACTTAGATAATGAGTCTTCCAACCACCTCTTCTTTGAATGTTCCTTCTCCAAATCAGTGTGGTTATACTGCCTCAGCCACTTTCAGATAAACATTCCAAACCTGCCAAACCTCCAATCTATTCTACTTTGGTTTACCCAACCTCAAAGCCACATAAACATAGACCTTAACATTTTTATCGTTCTTCTGTATGTTATTGTGTACAACTTATGGTCCGAGAGAAACCTTAGAACCTTTAAAAATGCAGCCATGGAAGTGGAGAACATTAATACTAAAGTGATCTTCTAAGTAATGGAACAGCTCAGCTCAAACACTGAGAGAAAGTAAATAGAGGTCATTGGCTTGTTTTCTTGTTCCTTTTAAAATTTATTTTGCAGGTATGCTACTTGGTTTTGGGAAAGCAAATTTTATCTCACTCATTGACAATGTGAGCATATATGCAAGGCATGGATTATCACTACCGCTTCAGGAAAATGAAAGGAAACTCACACTCTTTGTCAGAAAGAGAGGCATACGATGCACTACTGGCTGAACCTACAAAAGCATTGAAGATTGTGCATGGTGTCCCAAGCTATAAGGTGCACTCTTTTGGCACTTTACCAATAAGAGAGCTCCTACTACCTGGCTGCAAAGGTGTAATAGGAAATCTTGAGTAGTTTTCTATTGCTTGAGACCCTTATATGAAAATAGTTGTGTTATTGGTAATATGGTCCTTGATATGATCATTTTGGTTGCTAGATATGGTTTAGGCATGCTATTCTGTTTGTATGGTCTGGGGGAACAATTTTCGGGTTCCTCATGCTTTCTTGTAAGTTCTCTTTCGGTTGGGGTAAGAGATTGTCGTCTTCGGTAATCTATCGATGTACATACCTTTTTATTTATTTATAAATTTATTGAATTACAAAAAAACCTTTTGACCTTTAGGGGAGGAGAGACTACTAACCTCTCGTTTGAATAAGAGGTTAGCATAAAGCACAGGGTTTGAAAAGAAGCATCATCACTTACTATTTTATATCAAAAGAAAGTAGAAGAGGAAATGAACAAGGAAGAAGGAGTAAAGGTAGAACTAAGGAAATGAGGAGCTAAGAATGATCCTTTAGAAGGACTTGACAATTGAATGAACACTACCTTTAAGACAAAAGAAGGAATGAGGGATGAGGTAAGAAGGGATACATGCAATTTAATTTGCACTTAGGAAAGGAAGATAACATCTCTAATTAAGTGGGCCTAAAGCTTAGAGTTAAAAATCACTAGAAGTTAATGAACAAGAAGAAGTTGACTAGTAAACAACACATCAAAAAACAAAAAAGAACAAAAAAAAAGAGGTGAGAAAGATTCCACCTAAAAGATCAACTTTTAAAATAAAAAATTAGAATAAAAAGTTGAAACCTCAAGACTTACAAAGTTCCCTTTACAATTGATTAATTTGACTAGAAAAATTAATGTAATTAAGAAAATAATAAGTTATAAGAGTCCCTTAAAATTTTATTTGTATATTTATACTACTAATAAATTATGAATTAAGAACTTTAATATAAGTCAAACATTTAAAATGATTTAGCATAAAGTAAATCTCATATTTTTTTTCCCATTAATGGTCCTTCATATGTTAAATCAAACCAATAATATCTTACAATCTATTTTTAAATCAATCACCTATGTTTAGGACTTAAAATAGTTCATATAAGTTAATTTACTTGAAAATAAATTACAATATAATATAATAAGATTGAAATAAATGAGATAAAGAACTAAACATTTATACAATTTTGAATCTTAGGTGACACTTTTACTTTTTGACTTAATATTGTTTTATAAATGACTAGATTGTTACTTATTTGATAAATTGACTTTGATTAATAATAATAGAATTAAAAAATCAGTTATTTTAATATATGAGGGCAGTTTGGTTCTGTAATTAAATGTTAGGGACTTGTTTGATGTTTAATTTTAAACACATCATGTCTTCTGCATTGCATTGGACCTCGAAGACTACAAAATTCAGAAAATCATAGGCCTGTGATCTGGCTCTTAAGGGCCCAAATTTCACCTACAATTGATTTACTAGAGCTCATCTCTATTCTTGTCGTGATCAAGTAAAGGGGCTAAAGGCCCATATACATACAGAACGTGGCATCATTCGGCTCGCAATTGAAATTCTAATAGCCAATTAACTGTTTGGTTCCCATACCAATTTCTGAATTTTGCCTTTACCCAAACTGAAATTTACAGAGAATTTCTCTTTATTTTTTAATTTCCTACAATAACATTCATGGTACGTTACTTCTTGATGTTATGATTTCTAGCACATTGACATTGCTTAGACTTACTATGTTATGGTACATTGACGTTACTTCTTGTCCCAAAAGGTGGAATCAGCCACCCAACTGTCCCTACACTCGGATCCAACCAGATGGTGAGGGGTTAAATCACTGTTTGATCTCGGTCGACCACCTAGCAGAGCGAACATTGACGTTACTTCTTGACGATACGGTACGTTACCTCTTATCCACCCAAGTTTTTGACCTTCATAACTTGAAACCAACTACATATTTATATAATGTACTTTTACAATAGTAAGTACATAATGAACCCACCGGTTCCCTCAATTTTGTTTTGCAGATAAGAATTAGTTAAGGAGAAGGCTCGGAGATGTCAGCTGGAGGAATGAAGTGATCCATGGAAAGGCCAGGGACATTGAACACAGCATCATCAATCCTCCAAAGCTCCTCCATTCGAGTCCTACTATGTTGCACTGTCTCTTCCTCGAACCGAAACACCGTAGCAATGGACCTGCCTTGATGAGCAATTAACACACCATCCACATCTCTGTAATCTCCAATGCTGCTTCCGATTGTAGTCTCCCAGTAAATGGTGTCATTTTCTGGGGTCTGTACCCTGGTGAGATGTGAGTCCTCTAAATATATTAGAAGTCCACTCTTCTGGCAGAAGTAGCCATATAATACATGCCTTAGAACTTCTGCTGGCCCTTCACTTCTTTCTACCACAGCTTCACGATCTGCTGCTACTTTTAGTACAAAGCAGTCATCGTCTCCGATTTGTTTCTCTCCCAAGCATTGAGCTTTTGCGAATAAGCTGGCTGTACTTTTTGGATCTAGGCCCTGCAATTAATCAATTAGCTAATTAGTATCAATGCTCTGGAGAGTTTTCAGAATGGTCAATAATTAGCTAATGTTAATTTCTAGACTAATCTCCTTGCTAGGCCTTGCACAATGGTTGGCTTTGCTGGTTTGTGAATAATTAGCAATGAAGGTAATTATGAGCTACCATTGAGTCATTCTAATTATAGAAACATTCACATGTTTTCTTCCAAAACCAAACTGCCAGATGGGTTTATCTAATACAGTATTTAGGACTGTAGATGGATCGAAAGAAACACGAATAAAGGTTTGCATTTTTGTGCTTTAAGATAACCAAGACAAGAAAACCCGAGAAGTTCACAGGATTGTAGCATAGAAGAAGGAAGATAGCCATAGGGAAAGCTTTCGGAAATGCGCAAATAACAGAAGAATTGGATTTGAATAAAGTGCAAAACAAAACAAAAGATAAAGCAAAAGAGGATAACTGAGTGGCTTTGGCAAATGGCAAATGGCAATCCCAAGACGAAGACGAAGATGCAGCAAAGATTCGAACTTTGAACAGTGAATAATGACCGAAACATGACGTCAAAAACATTATCACGTGGCGTCCTAACTCTTCAACTCGTCAAAGTTCAACAAAAGAAGCTCACTTGTCTGCTAAAGCAGTAGACAGTTTCTCTATCGCTGTCCGTTCTCAATCACCTTTCACTTTTATGGGCTTTGTATGCATTCTTTTGTTTTGTTCGTTCATCTCTTTCTTTGTTTGTTAAATCTACTTAGGGTTAGCTTACAAGAAACTTCACTAACAAAACATCCCAAGCATTTATGTTAAACTTAAGTTAGTCATACCTGGATTATGCGACGAAGAGGGCGTTGTGGTCCCTTTGCCGCGTGCGTACCGAGCCAGGGTGTATGCCGCCACACGGTCTTACCGTCGCTTCCGGCAATGACTTTGTTTCCTCCGACAGCCAACTCAAGAGACCACATCCCTGGCAACATTTGCCATAAAACAAAGCACCCGTTTTCACCACTTCTATTCCCCAAACTCTTCACATTCTTCCCGGAAGAAATCTCTGTCTCACAACGCACCATCTTTACCATTCCTGTTGCATACATGTTCTTCACACATTTTTGTTGCTTTAGACACCCTGTCGCCGCCAAATACTGTTGTATGATGTAACGTGCAATGGAGTTCTCCTGTTATAAACAACAACTGTTAATTGGCAAAACCCTCGTAACAGAAAAGAACCCATATTAGTTAGTGAACTTACTATGGGAGTGTCCTTAATGTGAATGCGATGAATGGGGTCGTTAACTAGCGGGATTGGAGCTAAAGGGCAACCCAAGACACCAAGCAACAGCCTCAAATCTTGTGTTTTGGCTGGGATGCTTCCATATGGTGTGGACATTGAAAAATGGTTGCCTGCTGATGAACCCTTTTGTAGACGGAACCATTCGCGAATGATTTCCCAAGAACTTTCCTTTTTGTTAGCTTCTTCTTGCATTTCAGGGTCGGGGCCTTCCATTAGAGGAGTCAAGGTTTGTGTGCACCATATCTGCTTCCTTCTAGATCGTGAACCCATGATTGTGTGGCAATAGGGCATTTCGGTTAGCTGTATCTATTGAAGGAATTTAAGAAGATATGCAGAAAATGGATGCTATTGTAGTGATGGAGATCAAAATGGTGGTGAGCTACCGATCATGACAAGGAGAGAAGAGACAAAATAAAAGAGACAGCTTATCTGTCCAACGGCAGAGGGTGGTGTTTTATTAGTATATAAAACCTGACTCATATTTGTTGGGCCATCTTTTGCTTTATTCTCATGTTCGGTTCTTTTCACTTTTAGACTGTATACCTTGAGGCTTGAGCTTTTCTCCAAGTTGAGCGAAAGATTGAGACATGGGGATTAGGCCATCTCTTTCTTTGTGCTTCTTCTTGTATTTCTCTCCATTTGTCACTCCATTCAATAAGGTCTCTAAGGCCCACCTTTATTGGAATTTGATATCACAACATACCAATCAACATATTCAGATCGTGCCTTAAGATTATACTATGTTAAATTTTGAGGGTCTCGGCAAAAGCAAACACATAATTTTTTGTTTTACGCGCATGATTCAATGAATATAAGATAGCGTACTCGCATCTCCATTTTTAAAAACATACTATACTCCTTCCGATTTATAATAAATGTCGTTTTAAAAAAATGTACACTTGTTAAGAAGGCTAATGAAATTATAGATATATCCTTATTAATTAGCATGTGAGAGAAATTGTATACTATTAAATTGCTTTGAAATTTTGATCTGTGTAATTAAGATGAGAGAGAAATTAAAGGTTAATTTTGGAAGTAAAATTATAAATATGCATACAAAGTCAAGAATGACACTTATTTTGAATAATTAAAATATATCTAAAACGACACTTATTATAAATCGGAAAGAATACGATGCTCTAGGCAATCATTATGTAAATAGGAAGAAATCGAAAAACTTAGTGTCAGATGAGAATGGAATTATATATATAACTGGTAAACCAAGCAATTTATGTTGGAAATTTGTATAATTTATATACATTTGTTTTCCTTCAATTATATAGTATCTTGAAGCTTAAAATCCCCTCCTTCTGAAACAGTCAATCAAGCAGACTAAGTATCCTTTTTGTTTGATTTGGAGGGCAGCACGCGCATGTAATCTTGTCCTATATATGTCTGCAAAGACCTTATATATTAGTCATGACGCCGGACAAGAAGAGAAGTTCTCTCATGTTTATTTTATTTTATTTGAATCAGACACTAAAATTGGGAACAAAACAACACTGATAAGCACCGAAGCCTTTAACTTAAATTAGCATAGAAAAGGTTGAACTGCATGTAATAAAATACAACTAGCAGAGAAATAAATGTGGTGGTGAGTCGGCGTCATGTTGGAGAGGCAGATGGATTTTGGAAGCTAACTCCACCTTACAACCCAACATCTTTTATGTTTTATATCTATATGTATCTATACATATAATATGCTTTGAGTTGAAAGGATGAAGCGTGGCTTTCATAGTTAGGAAGCAAAGAGTCCATATCTTCTGTCCAGTTTTTATGGTATCTTATTGTGTCCAGTAAATCTCAGCCATTTATTTATGCGGGCTCTACGTATATTTATATAGAGCTCACGCGGGACTCGCATAAATAAATGGCAGAGATTCACTGGACACAATAAGACACCATAAAACTGAACAGAAGATCTTGTTCCAGAAGCAAATGAATGAAGATACATATATTTTAGCTATATTCCTGATCAGTCTAACCAACTGATTTGTACCTTATGCTTTAGCTTTAAGAGTGCACAGTTACTCTATCTACTCCTTTAGTTACTTGTTCACGTTACCCCCCCTCTCACACCTTTAATTTTAATTTTAATTCCAATATTCACACACACAATATGCATATATTTTATTTTTCATTTCACTTCTCTTTTAATTTAAAGATTTTATACTATAATTAAGATGGTAAGTGACTCTCTTTACAAATTAAGTTGGTTTTATAGGACCCTTCGTACTTGGTCATTTTTGCTTGTACGTCCAAGCCTGTTACTAAATTCAAGGTCAGTTATGGAGGAAAAATTCTCTAACTCATAGAAAGTTGATGTTTTCAGCCCAATTATGGGCTTCATCCTCACAATCCAAGCCTGCTTTGCGTTAGTTAAAGCCCTTAAATATGAGGTCCACTCCAACGACATAAGAGTTTCGATTTTCTGATTTGTAGCATTAATGCCATCGACTTAGGTTCGACTAATTATATAAATAACAGACCAAAATTTATCAGATAAATAATTTATTTTGAAGCTTAAAAAATTATTTTTATTTAGTGTAGTGGATCAAAAGTCGGGAAATAACTAAATTTTGCCCCAGTATGTTTTGTTTGTTGTGGAACTCGGGTTAATTTTCACCACTAATAACAAATTCACCTTGAGTAGTATTGCTTCGGTGAATAGAATGTAAATGATTGTACTGAAAAATCACATTAGGTAAATTCTCAGGAAAGACTGGAGGGGGTCACAAACGGTTCTACTTAAAACCCAACCTCCTATACAAAATTTTCCTAGACATGTAATTTAATAGCACAATAATTCACTACAACTATACCCGACAATAGCCATTAAATAGACAAATAAAGAACACTAGAATTTAATGAGGTTCAGCTAATTATGCCTACTTCCTCGGACACTACTAAATTTGTATTTCACTATTTTCTGGAAATAATACAAGTGAAATACTGCAAAAGGAGAGAAGAGATTTATCTTATGAAAGACAATTATTTGGGATGATCTAACTAAGGAGGGGAGGCTCCTTTTATGGTTTTAGAAACCTCCACCATTCCCACACATTTTCAATGTGAGATTATGGAATGAGCCAAAATAGTTGACCAACCAACAAATCTCCACCTTGGCAAATTCCACTTTTTCAAATCTCTCACAAAATTTAGTGTTTTCAAATGCGCTTCAAAGCACCCATCTTCAATTTTTAGCAATATTGATCAAGTCCAAACAATGTTGGAACTTGACCGCAGTCACCACCTTTGTCAACATATTAGCAAGATTCTCAGTGGTCTTAATCTTCTAGATTATTACTCCACCTTCTTCTAGAACCTCTCGTACAAAGTGATAACGAACATTAATGTGCTTCGTCCTTGCATGATAAACTTGGTTCTTTGCTAATTGAATGGCACTTTGACTATCGCAATGTACTTTGACATGCTTCTGTCCAATTCCCAATTCATCAAGCAATCCTTAAAGCCAAATTGCCTCCTTCACAGCCTCTGTAATTGCCATATACTCTGCCTCTATAGTCGACAAAGCAACTGTTGACTGTAAGGTAGACCTCCAACTGACTGGTGCCTTTGCAAGAGTAAACACATAGCCAGTAGTTGCAAGAGTAATCACAATATCCAACTACACATTGACCATCTTGCTTATCCCACTGAAATACCAAACCAACATCTACGGTGTTCAGTATGTACTGTAGAATCCATTTCACAGCTTTCCAATGTTCCTTTCTAGGATTATGCAAATACTTGCTCACAACCCCAACTACCTATGAAATGTCGAGCCTTGTACACACCATAGCATACATCAAGCTACCAACCACATTTGCATACAGTACTTTAGCCATGTACTCTTATTCTGCATCTTTCTTTGGAGATAGGGATGCACTGAGCTTTATATAAGGAGTGAGCGGAGTACTAACAGGTTTTGACTTCTCATTCATGCCAAAATGTTGTAGTACCTTTTTCAAATACTGCTTTTGAGTCAAACATAGTCTCCCAAACTTTTTGTCTCTACTTATCTCCATACTGAGAATTTTCTTGGCTTCACCAAGATCCTTCATTTCAAACTCTTTTTTCAACTGAATCTTCAATCTCTCCATTTCTCTTTGATTCTTTGAACCTATCAACATATCATCAACATACAGGAGAAGATAGATGTATGATCCATCTTGTAGCTTGCAAAAATACACACAGTGATCATATTTGATTCTTGTGTACTTTTGCCCCATCATAAACTTGTCAAATAGCTTGTACCACTGCCTCGGAGATTGCTTCAATTCGTACAATGATTTTTTAAGCTTGCACGCCATATTCTCTTTTCCAACAACTTAAAAACCTTCAGGCTGAGTCATATAGATTTCCTCTTCTAAGTCTCCATGTTAAAACACAGTTTTTACATCCAATTGAACTAGTTCCATATCAAACTGTGCTACCAAAGCCAACAAAATTTGAATGGAGGAATGTTTTACAACTAGAGAGAAAACTTCATTATAATCAATTCCCTCCATCTAAGCATAGCCTTTGGCCACCATCCTTGCTTTGTAGCGAACATTATCCTTATCAGGAAATCCAACTTTCTTTGCATATACCAATTTGCATCCAATTGCCTTCTTTCCCTTTGGGAGACTAGCTAGCTTCCACGTCTGATTCTTATGAAGGGAATGTATTTCTTCATTCATGGCTATCCTCCACTTATCTT
>JANKOD010000002.1:16668309-16683176 GCA_026284645.1 Erythroxylum acuminatum | reverse complement strand
TTTTCTTCTAGGAATATGAAGAAGAACATTTTTCGTAAGATTTCGTCTATTAATAAGTTTCTATTCCAACACGGAATAAAGAAAAGGGCAGTATACAAGATAGGTAGAAGAAGTTGTAATACTAGAAACGCTTATGTCAATAACACCAAAGGGGATATTAAATGAATGGAATTGGGCTATGCATGGAACGAAGACACACATGTATAAATATATATAATGAAAATTAAAGTCAGGAGATGTGGAAAAGGAATAATAACATAAATATATAAATATATATAATGAATTTCACGTCAATTTATTAATTATAATGTAATTAGTAAATTAATTATATATAAATTAAAATTAATTAAAAATGACAAAAAATACAAAAAAAATTTGATTGGTGTTAAATATATTATAATTAATACTAATTAGTGATATATATATATTTGTTATTATATCTATATATATATATTATAACAATAATATTATTTAATATAAAATATAAAATATAAAATATTTATTTATTTATTTATTTTTCAATTTTTTAAATTCTAACTAAATCTAAATAATTCTAACTATTAGTAATAATTCTAAATACAAAATTCCAAAAGGTATACGTATATCCGAAGAGAATAAGATATAGTATTTTTTTTTTGGTAAATATATAAGATATAGTATTATGTGAGACTTATCACTTTCATCTGATATACCAAACTTTTAGGACTTTTCACCAACCCTACTTTTCACCTTCATTCACGTCAAGTGTTGCTGGTTCACGTTAGGTGCTGCCGGTTTCACGTCGTTCACGTACAGGTGTTGCGGTGGTGGTTGATTATCGTCCTTCACGTCAGGTGCGTTGGTTGTTGGTTGTTGGTTTCAAATATTTCAAATATTTTGTGTTTCTTGTTTGTTGAGTATATTGTATATCTGGAAAGACAAAACCCATATCAATTTTTGTTGTTTGTTGCGATGCCCCATTTATGCTTCTGGGTTTTACGTTTTTGTTCTGGTTTTTACTCCCTATACTTTATGTTTCTGGGTTTACGAACAAACAAGATTGCGTTGGTTTTATTGTAAGTTTATCTCCTAATCATGCATATGGTCCATTTTAAAAGCGCTTTACCCTACCCACTTACCTTAGTTGCCCATCTACCCGACTCTTCTTCTCTGTGATGGCCAGAGAGTATTGAGTGGTTTTTGGTTGTTAAAAACGACCTCTTCGGGTTTTATCCTCACCTAGCATTATTGTACACCATCTCTGTTGCTTACGGAAGAGGATAGAAATGCTCCAAACACGTTCAACTCTTCGGTGGATCACGATAATGGCTGGAGCTATTGTTATTCTTAGTCTTCCGCTGCTATTGTTTACATATATATTACAGTGAAATATTTTTTTTTCTGCATGTGTTTTATACCTTAATGTTCCGTATGAAATGCATGCCTACTGCCTTGGTTCAGTTTACATTTACTGCCTATGTTTTATACTTTATGTTTCTGGGTTGCACTGCTGGCGTTGGTTGCTAACTTGATGGGCGATTAACGTCCATCAAACGCAATAGATTGCATTGGAGTCCCAGGCGTGCAGGTGGAATTCCCTCCAACTCTCAGCCTGTTCTTTGAACAATCAATTAGGTGCTCTTTAACAAATTCACTTAGTCTTGGCAATTGCAAAAATTTACTGTCTCTGGCTCTTTCTGAAAACAATCTAACTGGTCGCATACCCAAAGAATTGCTTAGCATTTCATCCTTAGCAATGTATTTAGTTCTAGCTGAAAATGAATTGACGGGTTCTCTACCCTATGAAGTGGGCAAGTTGGTGAATCTCGGAGCCCTTGATGTTTCCAAAAATAAGCTATCTGGTGAAATTCCAGGAACTCTTGGCAGTTGTGAAGTTCTAGAAAGTTTGCACTTGGAGGAAAACTTTTTCCAAGGGACCATCCCTAGCTCTTTGAGTTCTTTGAGAGCAATATCTGATCTTAATCTCTCACACAACAACCTGAGTGGCCAAATTCCCACGTTTTTGATAGACCTCGAGCTGGAATATCTGGATTTGTCTTACAATGACCTTGAAGGTGAGGTTCCTGTAGAAGGAGTCTTTAAGAATGCAAGTGCCACTTCAATCATGGGAAACAAACAGCTCTGTGGAGGAATACCGGAACTCAACCTACCAAGATGCTCAGCAAAGTCAAAATCTTCTTCCAAATTGAAGTTAATAGCTGCTATATCTTCTGGGATTCTCGGAGCAACCCTTTTGACCTCTGCTTTACTGTTCTGTTATTTGCAAAAGAAGACAAGAACAAGCACGCCGATCTCTCAATCTACATTCACTGTCCCTTTTCTGCAAGTGACATATGAAGATCTACTTAAAGCAACTAATGGGTTCTCTTCAGAAAATTTGATCGGTATAGGCAGTTTTGGATCTGTATACCGAGGAGTTCTTGAACCAGGTGGAGTTGTTGTAGCTGTGAAAGTACTCAATCTTCTCCACGTTGGAGCTTCCAGAAGTTTCATGGCTGAGTGTGAAGCCCTGAAGAACATCAGGCATCGAAATCTTGTAAAATTATTAACTGTGTGTTCGAGTATTGATTTCCAGGGAAGAGATTTTAAAGCCCTAGTATACGAGCTCATGGTTAATGGGAGTTTAGAAATGTGGTTGCACCCCACTGATCAGCTAAAGAGTTGGAATCTTTATCAGAGGTTAAGCATTGCAATTGATGTGGCAAATGCCCTTGACTATTTACACAACCATAGCCAAATGCGTATAATCCACTGTGATCTGAAGCCAAACAACATTCTTTTGGATGGAAACATGACTGCTCGTGTTGGAGATTTTGGATTAGCAAGATTCTTGTCAGAAGACTCCGAACGGTTACTTTCAAACAAATCAAACCAGAGCAGCTCCATAGGCATAAAAGGCACCATTGGATATGTGCCCCCAGGTAATGTGTCCGATGATGTTTCTCTATATTTTACTTTGTTCCATATTAAAGAACATTCATTGTCGAACTGTAGAATATGGAATGAGCTCTGAGATGACAACTTATGGCGACGTGTACAGCTATGGAATCATGTTGTTGGAGATGTTTACAGGAAAGAGGCCTACAGATGCTATGTTTAAAGATGGATTAAACCTTCACAGCTTTGTTCAAATGGCTTTGTCTGTCAGAGTGGTGGAAGTTATTGATCCAATACTTTTACAAGATGGGGATCAATCAGAGAGTGGAAACTCACGAACCCTCGAGTGTGTGACATCAATTTTCGAAGTTGGGTTGGCTTGTTCTGCAGAATTTCCCAGAGAGCGGATAAATATTAGTAGTGCAGCTGCGGAATTGCAACGAATCAGGGACATTCTTCAAAAATCTGCGATTCATCCTTCACGAAATCGTCGTCTACCACAAGGTGAAGAGACCTTTTCAAATAAAAACTAAAGACTATGTATAAAGAACATGTAAACAGTATCATAGTTCTTGAGTAGCAAACAAAATAGAATCTCGTACCCTTGAACAAGGCATTACAAAAAGGTTGTATCATAACCAAGGTATTGCAACTTCAACGATCTTCAGAACAAAGTTATCTTTACAAAAGGGTAAGATATTGAACATAAAATTCATCATTTTTGTCAAGAAAATCCCAACAAAAGATGAAAACACAACAATGTTCTTACACTGTTCCAGTGAATCCAGGAGTATTTCGACTTTTGCAATCTGATCCTCTTCATTCTTCATGGACAGACTCTCATTAGTTTTATCAAACAAATCATGCTTCTAGACCTTGATTTCTACTGAATCTGTTATCATCTCTTGTAATTTATGAATTAGGGGTGGATTGGATTCTTGTCACTATAATCATATAACATTTTTAGAAAATGTCAACACGAGTTGAAAGAACGAAGGCGAAAACGATGCCGTCTCGTAAGGGGAATTATTAGCTAGTTAGGTGTAAATGCTAAATAGTTGATTTCATGAGTAAAAAACTGAAAATAGGATAAGAAATTCTACGTCACAAAATTGTCTGAATTTTTATTTTAATTAAAATTTCAAAATTCTTAAACTTAAGTCAAAATTATTAATTTTTATGTAATTAATAAATTAAAATTATTATTATTAATTCATGAATCATAATGACCCACCTAATTTTTTTAAAAACAAACTATTTTCTCAAATTATATAAATTTCTTTTTTGAAATAAATAATCCTTGCAAAAGACTTGGTATCATCTAAAATCTAGAAATTAATGATTAAAAAATTCAACCGGTTCAGTCGATTCAAGTGTAAAAATTTTGATTTTACTAATTTTTTAGTTTAGCTTTTAATTTTTAGGTTTGATTTACTTTAATAACCTTTATTATTAAAAATCGACCAGCTTATTAATTAATCAGTCAGTTTACTAAATTAATCAAATTTTATAAATTAAAATAAATCAATTAATTATTATTTAACATTATCCATTTTCAATTAAACTTCAAATTCTTCAATACTAAACACTGTCTTCTTTAATCATATTTCAAAAATTTTAATCATATTCAATCTTTAACTGGTTTTAAGAGGATCTAATCCTAGCTGGACCTTTTAAATCTTAATTTTTTTCGGTTTAACTTATAGTTTGATTTTTAAAACACGGCGTATAAATTTTACAATTTGAAAAAGGTTTTATTTTTTAAAAATAAAAATAACAACAATGACTTAGTAAAAAAATCCGCTAACTACAGGATATGTTGGCATGGCTAATAGAATCCATCCTTGAATTGCATTCCAAGAAATTCTATTTCTATTGTACCAATAGTGCTTTTCGAGGTCGAAAGCATGATTCCATACTGTTTAGTGAGATCCAAAAATCCTTATCGACACTCTTTTCATATAACGACTCTTCCGATTCTGAAGACACTGAGAGATGGCTCATTCAAAACCATCTATGCACGACCCAACGACAACACGTTTGGACCATCAACATCAAGAGCAATCTTGATGATCCAGCCCACTGGACAACCAGATTTATCATATAGGGCTACAAGCCTTAAGATTCAGCCCGTATTTTCCGTATGACGATGATGACTGACATAGACTGGATCTCCATTAGATGTAAAATGATGAATAAGAGGATAGTCTTTACCTTTAGTATGAGAACATACGAGCTGGATCTCAAGGCAACGGATATGTTTAGAAGCAACAGTTCCCAGACTGTCATAGATTTTCTGATACACAAGATCCTCAATTGAGGCGAGTGTAGAGCATACTCATCCTACATCTTAGGCACTGAGAAAACATGATTTCAAGGTTTAAAGGTTTCAGAGAAGAGTTTAGAAGAAAACTAACTTCTTCATTTTCTGAATATGATTTATCGTGATTACAAACTAAGAAGAGCCCTACTTTTATAAGCGAAGTTGTTGTAGATCTGAGACCACGCTATTCCAGTTTGGAACTTTGGATGATTTCTTTCACACGAGGTCTAGTAGTAGATAACACATTACGAATACTTCTCATCCAAGAACGGTCATGAGAATATAGATTAGACAGTACATACATCCTCAGACAAGTTAGGTTTCTTGATAAGCATGATCTTCAAAAGCATTACAAACGTATGACAGAAAGGTATTATCTTTTGAATGGATGGAATGATATTAACCTACATTATACTTTTATCTCATCCCTTCCAGAAGAAATACAACCAGAACTACAATGGACCATAGTTTCTCTACGTACTCTTACTCGTCATTTCCCGTTAATGCTTCTGACTCAAGGCAACGGATATGTTTAGAAGCAACAGTTCCCAGACTGTCATAGATTTTTTGATACACAAGATCCTCAGTTGAGGCGAGTGTAGTAAGATCTTCATCATCGTTAGTTAACTCCATGTCTCGATCTAATTGTTCAATAAGTTCATGGATGATGGTATGAGCCCATTCAGAAGGCTATGGGCCAGAAACAAGTGTACATGATGGACTGAGTTCATTTAGTTGTGGGCTTGATTCCACAATAAACCTATGTCGTGGACAAGGTATATCGTGGATCTCACAATCAGGTTCATACAAGGATGGCTGACAATCAGGTTCATAATACATCCCATACAAAATGTCCACGATGATGACTGACATAGACTGGATCTCCATTAGATGTAAAATGATGAATAGGAGGACCGTCTTTACTTTCCGTATGAGAATATACGGGCTGGATCTTAAGGCTTGTAGTCCTAGATGATAGATCTGGTTGTCCATGCTTCCATTGATTTAATGGTTGAAATCATTCAAGTAATGTCCATAATAATGAGGTTCCATTATTAGGATCACATAGATGTTGATACAGTTGAAGTGGAGAGACTATAAAAGCACAAGCATAAACGGCAGAGAAAACTGATGCGGAAAATAATACATCTGAAGTTTCTGCAACACCTTCGAAGTGTTCAGGTGAACAAACATCTGATCTAGCTGAACACACATCAGAGTCATCATATGAACCGATCTCTTCACCATGGATTAGACAGTACGTACATCCTCAAACAACTCAAGAGAAAACTCGACGATCAAAAACAAAGTCTTCATTTGATCGTATGCCTAAACCTCAAGTTTTTGAGTCTTCAAAGGTTCCAGAAGCATTATCTTCGTATACACCTTTTGAACCAGCACAACAGTGGAGTAAGCTAGTATAGATATGTACACCACCAGAATCTCCACCACCAGTTCAACCTTCCACCTTTTCTCTTGGGAAGGATAAAGCAAAACAGACAGAGTACATAGCTACTTTAACCACAAAATCTCTTACAGATAATTCCAGTTCTCAATCAGAGATTTGGACTAAAGTACTTGGAAGCAATCTACCAAGCCCATAACTTTTAATTGGAATGGATACATAAAGTAAAGCCCAACCTTTTCAAATCCTACCATAGGCCTCAGGTATCGAAAACTTTTCAGTCTATACACTGACATTAAAAATTTGCTTGAGCTATCACAGGTACTATTTCTCAAGGAAGCTATCAGTACACAGGTACTATTTCTCAAGGAAGCTGTTATATTTTCAAAGTTTGACTATAAGGCAGGTTTTTGGCAACTGGGTATTCACCCTGAAGAACATCTTAGGCACGAATGGTTCTGTCATATTTATCTTATTGGAAGATTTAGATCTAGACGTATGGTCGTTGCACTAGAATACGATCTAACTTCATACATCTTTGTTGTAACATGTATAATGAATCATCATCTTCTTCAGATCCAGTTCATTTATCGTCGCGTTTATCTTTATCTAGTTTGCCTACTAGTGTGAAGCGTGTTTTATCAAACAAAATCGAAAATCTTATTGAAATTACTCACGTACTTGTAGAAAATCGTGTATGTGAGTCTTCATTACCACTGTTAAATCAACCACATAAGAGATTTCATACCACATGTGGCAGCCTACACGTCTTGCTTATCTTAATTCTTACGCAAGAATCCACCACCATGGAGAAAGGAATATACAACAGCTGTCAAGCATCTTAAGCACCTCTGCCAGAATATTTCACTCGCTTCACTTATAAAAGCAGGGCTCTTCTTAGTTTGTAAACACAGTAAATCATATTCAAAAAATGAAGAAGTTAGTTTTCTTCTAAATTCTTCTCTTCTCTGAAACCTTTAAACCCTGAAATCATATTTCCTCAGTGCCTAAGATGTCGGATAAGTATGCTGTTTACATCTAATAGAGATCCAGTCTATGTCAGTCATCATCCCATTCGCCATGATTGGAGATTTGGATCACTTGAGTCATCAGTATTAGCTGGTGAATGTCTTTTTCGTTTGCTAGGACTGAACTCAGTTGATTGACAAAAGAATCCGTCATTAGTATTTCATGATGAAATGTTGTTCTCTTTATAAGCGTGATCTTCAAAAGCATTACAAACACATGATGGAAAGGTATTATCTTTTGAATGGATGGAATGATATTAACCTACGTTATACGCTTATCTCATCCCTTCTAGAAGAAATACAGCCACTCAGGGCCTTTACGGGCCCCACAGGGAAACTATGATAACACTCTGGTTAACCCAATAATTAACACCTCTCTAAACCACCATACTGGTTGACTTCATTGACTAACCAAAGTTGGATTGGAATTATGTATCACTCAGTAGTTTCCAAATATGCAAGATGACTGCCTCTCAACGCCTGTCCTTTAGCTTACGTGGGCACAAACTCCAACCTTTTAGGAATCCTACCTCACTCACATACTCTTACTCGTTATTCCCTGTTAATGGTTCTGACTCAAGGCAGTGGATATGATTAGAAGCAACAGCTCTCAGACTGTCATAGATTTTTCGATACACAAGATCCTCAATTGAGGCGAGTGTAGAGCATACTCATCCTACATCTTAGGCGCCGAGGAAACATGATTTCAGGGTTTAAAAGTTTCAGAGAAGAGAAGAGTTTAGAATAAAACTAACTTCTTCATTTTCTGAATATGATTTACCATGTTTACAAACTAAGAAGAGCCCTGCTTTTATAAGCGAAGCGAGGGTCTGAAAGGTAAAACTCCCTAAAGACAACATAATTACAACTTTAATAAAAGTAACCTAATAATTCACCTAACCTTATCAAAAAGGAATCTACTTTAGCAAAAGTCTAAAGTTCTACAGTAGCTAGGTACAAAAGTCCTAAAGTACACAGTGCTACTTTACAAAAGGTGAACAGAAAAATGATAAGATGGAATCTTCAACAGTGTTAATAGTAATTGTAGGCCATCTTTCATCATGTCAGTAATTGTCTCAAAAGGTTCTTACTTTATAGGTGTAAAGTAAAATCGTCGTATCAATCACTTCCATGTCTCACAAAATGTTTGATCCAAAGAATCCAAAGATTAGTGATGGCGAATGGGAGATTGCCATAATTGGAGATTAGATGGAGAATCTGGATCACTTGAGTCATCAGTATTAGCTGGTGAATGTCTTTTTCATTTGCTAGGATTGAACTCAGCTTTATGGAATTGATGCAGGAGATAATCGATATCCGAATCAGAGATGCTAGAAATATCTTCATTAGGATTTTGAGCATCTTGGAATTCAACATAGTTTGATTGAGAAGGACCTGCTATTTTAGAGACTATTCTTATGATGTCTTCTGACTCTGTATCATAGTTAGGACTATTGGAACTAGGAATATCAACTTCTGGTGCTTCAAGTTCACCAGGAACAAATTCTCCAATATGAGGTCCAATAGATGTTGTCAATACTGGTGGATCTATAAAATGATTAATGTATTTAAGATAATCTCTTAAAGAATTTAGCACAGTTCCCTTATGTTGTGGCCAATATAGCGATGCATGCCAGAATAGGACACGTGGTTCTGTATAAAGCAGACCAGTATGAAATTCTCTGTATGGGCAATGAACAATGAAGAAGCACTGAGTAATTTGTCGTCTAGCAAAGGATGTCTATAAACGATGTTGTTCAATAATAGCAGAACACTGATGCTTCCATTGGTCTAATGGTTGAAACCATTCAAGCAATGCCCATGATAATGAGCTTCCATTATTAGGATCACAGAGATGTTGACACTCTGAAGTGAAAAGACTGTAAAAGCACAAGCATAAAGGGCAGATAATGCCCAAAGGTACCATAAGGTGTTTTCTGAGAAAGGATCTTAAAGAAGATTCACATAAGGTAAGGTGCTTTGAGATTGAACATAACAGGATTTCCAATAGACTTATGTTCATGTAAGAAAAGATGCAAGTAATAGAATAAACTACTACGAGCAAGTGAGGCAACTTCAAAAAGACTAGTGGCACAACAAAAAGAGGTTGATTAGCCATTCTACAAAATTGAGTAGAAGAATGAGAAATCTTTTTGTGATTTTTCTGAAGAGAAGAGGGATACTTATAGTGCAGAAAAGTATCTGGTCCATGGAGGATGTTGTCGAAGAAGTGTAGATAATGCTGCTATATCTACTACATTAGGATTGACATCTGTCTGAGAGAAATAGTCTCTAATTAGAAAGTTTCAAAAGTGAAATATTCTGGCAGATGTGTTTAAGATGCTTGACAGCTGTTATCTGTTCTTTTCTCCATAGTGGTGGATTCTTGCATAAGAGCTGAGATAAGCAAGACGTGTAGGCTGCCACATGTGGTATGAAATCTCTGATGTAATTGACAATCCCGAGGAATTGTTGAATTTGTTTTACAGTGAGATTTTCATCTGGAAATTGCAATAATTCTTTTGCAATATGTGGGCCTGCCTGATAGAATCAATCCTCTAATTGCATTCCAAGAAATTCTATTTTTGCTGTACCAATAGTGCTTTTCGACGCCGAAAGCATGATCCAATACTATTTAGTGAGATCCAAAAATCTTTGAAGAAGGGCCTGATGTTCCTCATGATTCGTTGAAAACAGTAAAATGTCATCGATGTAGATCAAAGCACTGTTGAGGATAGGTTCATAGATTTTTGTCATGGACTTTTGAAATAGTGATGGTGCGACTTTGAGTCCAAAGGGCATCACAGTCCATTGGTACTGAGCATTGAGAATGCAGAATGTAGTTTTGTAACGCTCTTCAGGGTGAATACCCAGTTGCCAAAAACTTGCCTAAAGGTCAAACTTTGAAAATATAACAACTTCCTTGAGAAATAGTACTTGTGTAGTGATTTTAGGCAAAGGAAACTTGTCATCTTGCAGGAAAGCATTAAGAGGTTTATATTCTATCACTAGATGTTTCTTTCCACGTTTCTACTTTGAACGTTTATCGACATAGAATGCTTGATAAGCCCAATATGACTTTGTGGGCTCAATTAATCCTTGTTGTAGCAATATGGCACACTCATCTTGTGCGAGCTTTAAGTCGTCAGGGTTCATCCCTGGATGTGTGTCTTTCGTAGGGTTGATATCCTCATTCTTTTTTAACGGTAGACTTATGAAAAAGTCTGAGTTTTTCCACAGAAGATATGGGTGAGTAAACTGTGAATGAGACTCTGGACAGTAGCTCAACAGTTTATCTCGAAGTCCAGTGTAACGTGCAGGAACCTGTGTAAGTTCAAACACATTTTTTATGTCAGTGTATGGACTGAAATTCGATACATGAGGCTTATGGGTAGGATTTGTAAAGGTTGGGTTGTATTGTATGTATCCATGCCAATCAGAAGATCTGGGCCTCGTAGATTGCTTCCAAGTACTTTAGTCCAAACTATACGCTGAGGGAAGAAGCAGATGCCAATCCGTCTTCTAGTTATCAACCCAATTTTAAAAGAGTTACCATTAGCAGCTGTAAAATACTCTTCATGAGATTTCCATGCTTCCGATGATAAGATATTGGGCTTCATGATCGTACGACTAGAACTAGTATCCATAAACCTAATGGCATAAATGGGTTTGTCATATTTATCTTGTTGAAAGATTTGGATCTGGACATATGGTCGTTGTACTGAAGCACGATCTAACTTTATACATGTCTGTTGTAACATGTATAATGAATCATCATCAGATGAGGCAGATGATTGTGATGATTCTTCTTCATCAGTTGGCACAGGGGCAACAAACTGTGTATCACTGTCCTCACTAGACTGTTCCTCAAGTATTTCTTTAATGTTGCTTTGAGGATGAATAGGCATAAGTGTTTCAAGTTTCTTCAGAAACTTAACATCTTTCTTCGTTGCCTAAGGACACTTATTTGCAAAGTGATCTGACTTTCCACAGATGAAACATCGAGGCTTATTTCAATGTGAGGATTTTTGGAAGAACCACATAAATTTGCGCTTTTTGCTTATGTTCTTCTTGAAGTTTTGCTTCCAAGGCTTAAGGCCTTTTTGCTTCCTGTGGAACTTTCTCCTTTGGTAGACTTGAGAAGAATGAGCTTTCTTCTTGCTATGGCACTCACAAGTCTTTTTATCTGTGCATTTGATATGGAGATAAGGCTTCTTGTAAGCCTTTTTGAGAACGAGACCTCCTTTAAGGATGTTCTTGAACAAATTATGCTGATCACATAGCTTGTCAAGAGAAGCTAAAGCAAGCTAATAGATTTCTCCAAGAGAGATTGTAGACATATCTCGTTGTAGAGAAACTATGGTCCATTGTAATTCTAGCTGTATTTCTTCTAGAAGGGATGAGATAAAAGTATAACGTAGGTTAACATCATTCCAACCATTCAAAAGATAATACTTTTCTGTTATGCATTTGTAATGCTTTTGAAAAAATCACGCTTATCAAGAGAATAACATTTCATCGTGAAATACTCCTTACGGATTCTTTTGTCAATCAACTGGAAATCACCAATAAATTCTTTATGGATGACACCAGGTAATGCTCCAGCTGTTGATACTTGAATGTACTAAAGACGTTGATAGTCCAAAATACTTTGCCACCATTCTAACAAAGTACCAGTGAATCTAGAATTGAATTCAGAAAAAATATCTGGCAAGTGATAATTTAGTTCGATCATTTGTAAATCTATCCATGCACCGAACTCATGAAGTCTATCTCGCCATTTCTTTGGAGGTAGATCATCAGAAGTGAACCAAGGACCTGAAGTAGGTTTGGTTATAGCTTGTGCATTGCCAGCTGCATATGGTGTTTCTTGAGGTGCAGGCTCTGGTCTGAAGGGTTCAGTCCCAACAGATTCTGCTTCACTGATTTCTGGTTCTTCAGTATATTGAGGCATAGTCATCAGAACATTTGACAATTCTGACAGATTAGCAAAGTTTGTTGAATCATCATTCGATGGTGAAGAGACTGGTTCATATGATGACTCTGATTTGTGTTCAGCTAGATCAGATGTTTGTTCACCTGAACACTTTAAAGGTATTGCAGAGACTTAAGATGTATTGCTTTCTGCATCAGTTTTCTCTGATTGAGAACTGGAATTATCTGCAAGAGATGTTATGGTTAGAGTAGCTATGTACTCTGTCTATTTCGCTTTATCCTTCCCAAGAGAAGAGGTGGAAGGTTGAACTGGTGGTGGAGATTCTGGTGGTGTACATATCTGTACTGGCTTACTCCACTATTGTGCTAGTTCAAAAGGTCTATACGAAGATGATGCTTCTGGAACCTTTGAAGACTAAAAAATTCAAGGTTTAGGCATACGATCATATATAGACTTTGTTTTTGATCGTCGAGGTTTCTCTTGAGTTTTCTGAGGATATATGTACTGTCTAATCAAAGGATAATTAAATTTGAATACCTTTGAATAGTCAGCTTCTTCAGGATACTTCTGATACATAGGAGATGGATATGATGGCTATGTATTTGGGAAACCCGAAGAGGATAAGCCAAATATCTGTTTAGATTGAGCTGTATGCATATCAGCTTCCATTTGTTGTACAGTCCTTTGTATCTTTTATATCTCACAAACTTTGAAGTCGAACTCTGGCCCTATGTAATGGGCTGTGATGAATTGTCGAAGTTCAGCGTCAAGGAGATAAATCTGAGCTTTATAAGACTGATACATTGTTTGTATCCGTTCCGAAACAGAATCGACTTTCTTATGAGAAGCAACATTTTGTTGACTAATTCCATCCAGCTTGGAATCAATCCTTCTCAGAACTTTGTTCTGTGCTTCTATGCTATGTGTCTGCCAGTTATGTACTTCATCCGTTGGATTTGACATGGGTGTACCATGTGAAGTAATTCCTATAGCTCGGATGTATGGGTTAGAGATAACCTTTTGTGATTCATCAGTACTCCTGATCATTTGAGGAAAGTCATCCTCGTATGGCTTTGCCATCATACAGGGTATAGGAGTAGGAGTCATTCTAGGAATTTCTAGCATATATCTGCTAGATCCATCAGTAGATCTGCATCTATTAGATGACCTGAGCATCTCCCTTAGAGACCTTGGTCTGGATCTTTCTATCATGAGTAGACCATTTGGATCGTCTTGATTTGGATCATCACCAAGAGGATGATACTGTTGAGGGGGTTGGCATTAAGATTTGGGCTTTTTCTTCTTCCTTCTCTGCTGATATCTTGGATCATCATCATCACTGTCTGACTCATGGTTGAGACAGATCTCACAATCAGGTTCACACATGGATGGGTCGACATCCCATACAAAATGTCCACGATGATGACTGACACAGACTGAATCTCCATTAGATGTAAAATGATGAATAGGAGGACTATCTTTACCTTCCGTATGAGAATATACGAGCTGGATCTTAAGGCTTATAGCCCTAAATGATAGATCTGGTTGTCTAGTGGGCTGGATCATCAAGATTGCTCCTCTTGTTGATGGTCCAAACGTGTCATCGTTGGGTCGTGCATAGATGGTTTTGTCTAAGCCATTTCTCAGTATCTTTAGAATTGGAGGATTCGTTGTATGAAAAAAGTGTCGATGAGGTGTGTGGAATACCTTCTGATAGTTGGTAATCCATTCTGTTGGCTTCAACTTTTCAAGCTCCTGTGAAGGCAACTGCTTCGGGATTTGGATGATGGTGGTTTGATCATTGGATCGATCAACAACCATGTAAAGTGCATCCAAAGTAGAATTTGGAAAGTTTATGTCCAAAGCATGATTCTGCAGACGATAGATCATCTGGTAGTGAAGAGTAACCATGATGGCTATTGGATCTTGATCTGCTCCAATGATCGGGATCTGAACTTGTAGTCGTTCAGACAAAGTGAGATCATCTAACCTGATATTGAAATCAGGTGTTATGGTCAAGATGACACTTCCGTTGTTGAGCGAAGTCAACAAGGTACCAATAAGGGCATTTTGGTACGTTGTGTAGGCAGTGTCAAGAATGGATATCCTGGTTGTTGCAGGAATACCTTTTCTTCCATGTAAGGCGGGGGTGTTCAAGAAAACCCTCAAACCTGTGAACTGGACTTGAACCGCATGAACCGAACCTGTAAATAAGGTTAACTCAGGTTTGGTTCGAACCGAACCTGAAAAATCAGGTTCATGGTTCAGGTTCAGGTTTCTAACTTGCAGTTCTAGGTT
>JANKOD010000002.1:16652950-16668209 GCA_026284645.1 Erythroxylum acuminatum | reverse complement strand
TCTTATGCATTTAGCGAGGTTATTATTTTATCCCATTGGCCCAAGTCGGGACCGGAGAAAATTATTATTTAATCAAGATTATTAATTTATCGAATATTCATTTATCGAGGTTTTACTGTAGTATAATAGAAAATGTTTTTTTTTTAAGAAAATTAAAAGGCCAGATTCGTTAGGTCAATGCTGGGCTTAGGATCCTCTAAATTCCTATGCTTGCAATTGGGCTAATTGGTTGAGTGTGGATTGCCTTGGTCTTATTGGTGGTTCATACAAACACACCAATATATTTTAGTACAAAGTAAAATCTTTTTGACTCTGACTAAGCCTACAGCTGAAAATACATAAATTTCAAAAGTAGAGATGACGAAACAAACACTTGTTTAACGCCCAACTTCCAACACCCCATCGACGCTTCACAATGACAGCATGGTGCTGATGTCTTTTAGCCCTTTTGCTTCACAAAGACAAAGACAGCAAGATGCTGATGTTTTTATTGTTAGCTACTGCTGTACGACTTTGCTCTGGTAACATACGCTTCTCCAAGGGGCTGTTTAGCTACCTTGTAATTTTTAGTTTCTTTTTTGTTTTGTTTTCAATTTTAATAAAA
Source organism: Erythroxylum acuminatum (assembly GCA_026284645.1). Classification (NCBI taxonomy): domain Eukaryota; kingdom Viridiplantae; phylum Streptophyta; class Magnoliopsida; order Malpighiales; family Erythroxylaceae; genus Erythroxylum; species Erythroxylum acuminatum. Next base: position 16,667,605 of record JANKOD010000002.1, on the reverse strand, counting down.
TTGTTTTTGTTGAATTTTTATTTTATTTTTACTTTTAATTTCTTCTATTTTTCATAACTTATATAAATCAAAAAATTACTTTTGTTTTGAATTATTTTACATTTTCTTATTATCTAAATTAACATGAACTAAATATGTATTATCTAATCATATATTAATTATTAACAAAAATATTAGCAAGCTAATTTAATATATTTTATTTTTATAATTAGTTTATTTTTAAAATTGTTAATTGTTCGTAAATTTAAATTTAAATGGGATAGTTATTCGTGAAATAATTTTTTAATTATCAAGCACTTAATTCTAAGATTTTAATAATTAAAATATATATTAGCAGATAAGCATTAGTTTATAAATAATTTTAAATTTTTTTATCTTATTTAGTTATTTATTTTAAATAAAATAAAATGAATTTTTATTAACAAATGTTTTTAAGGATTAAAATTATTTATAAAATTAATTTAATATTTAAAAGTGAGACGACATTGACATTAATAAATAAATAAAATAGAAATGGAGCTGATATTTTGTTTCTCTTGAAATAAAAAAAAATAAACCTCCTGCTTTAATCGCACAGCTCTCACCTGAGATAGGATGTGACGTTCGGTTCTGTAATTTTTATGGGGTCACCGACACTTGCGTAATTCATCTTTGAAATTTCCATTCGTAAAAGTTGTAGATTGAACTGACAGAGTTGAGAGAATTTCCTCACTTGTCTTGTTCTGACCAAATGCAAATCCAATCAACTAATTTCTTTTATTTGGTTAGGAAGAAATCTAAGCTAAATTGCAGGAGAATGTAAATCTTTTTTACGATTTACCTACCTAACCATTCTCGTTATCATGTGTGGTCCATTGAACTCTCCCGTTATATGGTGTTGCCCATCTATCCGATCCTTTTTTCTGTGATGGCCAGAGACTTGAGTAGGTTTGGTTTATATGCATGTTATTTGGGTCTTATTTTCGCCGAGCATCAAGCGTACACCATCTAACTTGCTTCAGGAAGAGAGTAGAAACTCAACAATTCACAAAGACAAAGAGAACTTCAGTGGAAAGGCAATGACTGGAAGTATATAGTTCTTAGTTTAAGCTTCCGTTGTTAAACATATATATATATGTTGTTTTAATTGCATGGATCTTTATATTAACATTGTTGTATAAGATGTATGCTACCCTCAAGGGGTATAACTTGATAGTTGAGAGCGAAGTTTAACTTCGGTTAGATCCCAGGTTCGATTTCATGCTAGCCCCTCTTGTAAGAGTCTAGGGCAGCTGGAGTTTTACTTTTACCCGTATGTAGAGAACCAGTTAAGCCCTTGATGATGAGGTGTGTTTGATTCGCCCGCCTGTGGGGTGGTGCGCCAATTGAATCCTCAGAGAGATATAACCGCTTGGCTCACCTGTGAGATTTTCTTGAATGATAAAAAAAAAAAGTATGCTGCGGCTGTGGTTTATATTTCAGAGAACAGATACACTGAAATAAAAAAGAGGATTCTAAAATATATATATATAATTACAAGACTAAGAGTTTCGATACGTAATAGAATTACACAATTTAGATAAAACAATTTCATTTCCATCAACCTCATTCCCTGCAAGTGAAAACTCGGATTCATAACTTCTCACTCGTAGGGAAAATATCAACCATTAGATTAGTTATTTGTTAACCACGATCGTTGTCCGCCAATTGTGCAGTGACGTTTTCAAGTCGATCGTTAAAGCACTTGCACAAAACATTGGCGAACTAACAAGAAATCGATCAAGGCGTTAATTGTACACGTATGTTCGTACGTACCTAGTCAAATCGGCCATGTCATTTGGCTTGACACACGTTATCTATGGCGAATAGAAAAAAGATTGATTAGGTCGATCATTGAAGTGCAAGCTTTATTATCTATTACAACAATTCATTTCGGAATGCTTTCTTGTGAACAAAGTTTGAAAAACTGTTATTATTATTTTTCTCATAAATTAGTGCATTACCTAATCTACTTCTCTGCAAAGGCAATGTCAAACCCAATTGACTTTGCTGAATTGTTCTCCCCAAAAGTTGACAAATAAAATTGCAATTACCTGATATTTATGACCACATCGAACGCGCAAATGAGAAAACTTAGTAATTATAAGGAAGATCAAAGTAGTCATTACTTGGAAAAGTTGTAAATTATCGATGCAAGAAAAGTGCAGCTTTGAACAAGTACAAACTCGATGACGAATTGTCAACATACAAATAGGTTTCTAAAACAAAATTTAAAAAAAAAAGAAATATATTTTTTTCAGTTTTTTGAATATTCATTTTGTTTGTGTCAGAAACTCTCTTTTTATATTCAATAAATCACTCCTTTAATGCTAAGTAGCATCTATATGATGTTGCTTTGGTTTTTCAAATTCATTTTTTAGAAAATTTTGTAGAGTTATATATATTTTGTGATCTCTAACTTTTACATCATCAAATTTAACGTTTTCACATTATCATAATTTCTAATTTTTTCAATTTTTATTCCTTGACCTAGAATAATAAAATAAGAAGCCTAAAAGAAATAACTTTTAAAGATATCTTCACTACGAAAAAAATTAATAAACCATATTTATATAAAAAAAACTAAACTACAAGATGTTCTATAACCCCATCGCAGACCCGGCCAATCGAATTTGCATGTGGAAACGAATGCAGACACAGGAAATGCCCATAGTTTAACTATGGTAGAATGAATGAATCGATCAGTACTATTAACAACACAAGCTAGCATCGCCACCGATAGGTGCAGTGGGATATAGATGTGAACAAATCAAAGGTCACGTCATTGTCAAAATTTGATAAAATAAGACTAGGATAACAGAAGAGAAGATTAGATGTTTGTTCACTCCATCTGTTGCTGCTAAAAGGGTTAATCAACTACTTGAACAATTGATTAAGATTGGAGCAAGTCACCTTAGGGATTGAATGATTTGGTACTCATGTCGTGAGATATTGAAACCAATCAACTAATTAATTAGCTTCATCTACACAATACAGCTCATGAAATTAAGGTAAAGATTAATCTATATTTCTTGTAATCTAGCTTCATGCAGTATATATATATATAAAAATGGGACTCATTATCAACAATTACATATCTTTTTGTGTTTTTTAGTCGTGAGTTTGTAAACAGAAAACGATGCGTTGCAGGAGCCTTATCTCCTCTTTAATTACTAAATTCACAAATGTGTATATATACATTTGTTCTTACGTCTTAATAAATTCTGAACTTAATTTGATGGAGGACAAAACTACTAATTAACATCGATCCTCTTCATAAGATTCAAAACGTCCCTTGACTGTTTGTAGACGGTACTTACAAATGGATAGAGTTATTCTTGTATCGAGAGCACTCTTTAATCCCTTTTAACCAAGGCTTTAAATCAGTTTAATAGGCTTTAAACTTAAGAGGAAGGAAGAGAGTAACCCATACAGACTGCAAAATGTCGTTTCAGACCAGACCAGCATTGAGGGGAGGACCCTTCCTTCCTCGCATGATTCTTCGTTTAAGGGAAACGAAATCATTACTTGCAAGTGTAAAATATACATTTTCTTGTATTTTAGACCTTATTTAATTCTCAACGCCATTTCTGATTGCCAGCTTAATTAGCACTTACAGCTACTAAACACCTGTTTTTTCTGATCAAGATATCATTATATCTTTTTTCTTTTGCTGAGTACTTCGTAGAAGCAATATGCAAAATGAACATATTCTACAGAACAGAGCTGCGAAAAGTAATAAAATCAGGAATAAGAAAAAAAAAATCACTTCCATATTTATATTACTAAAATTGATCCGTTTGGTGGACCTAAACTTATAGTCTGCTAACCAAGGTTAAGTGTATTTCCTGATAAATCAACATTTTTAACGAAGTTGAAAGGATGACAATCTTCATTCAAGTCCCTTCATTATTTCACTCTATTTAAAGCTCGGGGAATAACGGGTGGCGGCTTTTTAAGCACGCTCTCTGTTGTCTCCTCAGGTATTGAATCTCATATTTATGCCGGAGTGAGACTGATCAAAGGGTGCTTGGTTCATATAGTCCACGAGGAATGAGAATGAAAGTAAATATAGTAAGAGATGAGAATGAATATAATCATTATAATTATGATAATTAGTTAAGATAAATGAATGACAGAATATTTAAAATCAAGTATATTGCGAATACTTTCTTTCAATAGCTCTTAAAAAATACTCCAGTATTTTCTTACATTAACATATCCTTAGGTACATAATATCCTCAAAATATAATTTAATCATCTAAAATATTGCACAATTCATCGATATAACTATAATATCCACCATTCTACTGCTACAGTGAAATCACGTAACATAGTTTAATACAATTTACATTATGATAATACAAATTATGAATAAAATTTTAATTAATTACATTATACTTAACTAATTATTTAATTAATATTTTTAATATTTTAATTAATTACTTATTAATTATATTTTAATTAATTAAATAGATTTTATCTTAATTAATTAATTATATCTTAATTATATTTTACTTAGTTATTTTTAATTAATTACATTTTAATTAATTTAATTAAAAAATTAATTTTTACAGGAATTAAAACCATTCCTCCCACACATAGAGGGTATGAATTATCACCGGGTATGAAAAAAATTATTCAATCAATCATAATAAATAACCAACCATTGCCATTTATTCTTTTCCCATTGATTTATTTCCATACCCTTTAACCAAGCACCTCCTATGTTTGAGTTTGCTTCTCATGAACCACATGATTTTCCTAAACACGGTTTACATATGACATTGCATAAACTATCAGGAAATGTACCTACAAAATCACTCAATTAGACCTTTGAGGCCTTCCCCTCGTATGAGTGCCCCTCAAGTTTAAATTCCAGTTCACGCCTGATGATTAAGTAGTTCATGTTCTATGATTATTCATCCTTTTGGATTAGCATGCTTGTATATATATTAATATATGCTGGACCGATATACGTACTAAGTGCACTATATGGAATAAGGCTGACAAGTAATGCATAATTGGAAACTTCATAAAGGTTGAACTTTCATGTTTATGTCGATGTAATCAATCCTTCTAATTAATAAACATGAAAGTATGTATATTATAATGCTAGGTCAATTAAACTCTAATGACTGCAAGTAACCCTTTAATTACACTCTAATTAATTGGCGGAATCCGACCTTCCAGTTTTTGTTTGTGGTGTGACCTTGACTCATAGTTGGGATCGTGTGATGTTTTACACTCGTTTAAGCCAAAAAATTGTATTACAAAACGAAACATCAGGCACACGGGTTCGTCTGCTTTTCTTGTTGAATATGTAACACTTCACTCTATTTCTTGAAAATTTGTGTACTTGTCTGTCACTCTACTCTCTCTTTCTCTTTCTCTCTCCATGTGACATCTCATACCTAAACAGTCCGATCTATGTAGTGTTTAAATATCCGAGGAAAGCGGAAGTCCTCAGTTACATACAAAGGATACAAGTTTAAAGGGTAAGAGAAACTAAGGATTTTAGATATGGGTCATAAATGTTGCAGCAAACAGAAAGTTAAGAGAGGGTTATGGTCTCCTGAAGAAGATGAAAAGCTGCTCAATTACATAACCACCCATGGACATGGAAGTTGGAGTACTGTCCCTAAGCTAGCTGGTATGTACGGATATATTCAGTACTTCCAGTCCCAAGTATATCATCAAATCATAATACTGAAGGACATGGAGTTTTGAGTAAAGTTGAGGTCTCTGAGATTTTGTATACTGATGCGTAATTGCAGGTTTGCAGAGATGTGGCAAAAGTTGTAGATTGAGATGGATAAACTATCTGAGACCAGACCTCAGGAGGGGTACTTTCTCCGCCGAAGAGGAGCAAATCATCATTGATATTCATAGGATTTTAGGCAACAGGTAAGAATAATTTCAAATTCATTAATATGCAATTTCATTTATGTATGATAAAACTACGTTTATGGAGATGAAAAGGCAGTTGTGAAGGTTTAGTTTAAAGGTTAGAGCTTATTTTATCATTTTGACAGTAACAAGAAGAGGTTGGCTCTTATAAGTCCAAAATCAGGTAATTATACGTTCTAATCAACGTTTTTCTTTTTTCCCCCACATCATCTGTACTGTAACAGGTGGGCTCAAATAGCAAAGCACCTCCCCGGAAGGACTGATAATGAGGTGAAAAACTTTTGGAATTCATGCATTAAGAAAAAGCTCATCTCACAAGGCTTAGACCCTAAAACCCACAATATGATACCTTCCCATGAAAGAGCAGCCAACAAGGTCGCACGCAGCAATGCAACACATTCTCATCAACAAACATTTTCAATCACCAATGTGAATTCAAAGCCCGCGATGGAAATCAAACAACCTATATTACCCCTACCTTCCACTTCTCCTCTAATCAATGCTCAGCCTTCGCTGCCTCAAACCGTTTCCGTGCCTACATCAACTTCTGGTTACGAGAACCCTAAGGTACTTATGAGTTCTCTTCAGGGTCATAACTCACATGATCCTATAAGTCTCTTCTGTGCATCTCCCATAGAGAACACTCTCATTTCTTCTTCTTCGTCTTCTTCTTTGAACCCTTACGCGCTGAGCACGTTTGAAGGAAATTGTTTATGGGGTAGTAATGCAATGCCTCTTGAAGCCCCAAGTTTAGGAGAATTACAATCACAGGAACAAGAAATGAACCTAAGTAATACGCGAATGAAAACTTGTAATGAAGCTAAGGGTGTAGAGGACATGGATGTTTCCTTTGATAGCTCTAGCTTTGATCTTGATTCTGTTGTGTCCACGTTCTTATCAGGTTCAATTCGTCATGATCTCACCTATGTGGATGATTTTGCATGGGATTTCTAAATCTTCACGTATGACTGAAGTAATACGTTTAGTCAGTTCATTCCGGTATTCTATTCGTTCAATTTCAAAGTTTGACAACAGTTTGTTCCAAGTGTGCAAATTAGTGACAATGATTGATCAATGCCTTGTCCGCATAATTACCATTCCGAAATTAATGAATTTCAATCGTATTTATGTCAGCAATTGTTCGATCTGTATTAATTAGTCGTTTCAATGGATTGAACATTGTTGGAAATACTAAAAAAGGCCTGAGAATCGTTTCGGGCAGAACTGGCAGGTGCAAAAGTAATCCGTACATTCATTGATTTAATGTTGATTCATTACATTAATTTTGGACTATACAACAAGGATAATAACCAAAGAAAAGAATTACTATTATCCAAATCAGCATGTACCAACGCAAAAGTTAATAATGGAAATGTTAATGGTACAACAGAGTTAAGAAGCTACTAAAGCAAGCAACTAACTAGGTAAGTTCATACAATGAAACTAATACTATAAAAAAGGAGTTGACAAACTTCTCTTACACCTTTGTTAGTACACTTGGGATTATGAGTACATATGATTGAAAGAATCTATAAAGTTTTTTCATTCAGCTTCTGCAAATTAAATGTGATTTTGGTTACATTTGACCAACACTTCAAAGAACTAAGCTAAGTCAGAATAGCTCAGGTTCTCGACTTTTCAAGACTATCACAATTTAGTAGTAGTAGGACTTCTATCGATAACTACTTTCAGTTTTATGTTTCTTCTAATAAGTTCTATCTCTGTTTCATTCCTTTACTTGCTCTTCTATTTTATTTGACATAATCATTTCTTTCATCCAATTAAATAAATCTGGGTTCTTTCCTTACCTTGCTAGCATATCTCTCCCTTTAAATAGAATAAATAGTATAATTGAGGACTAATACGAATATTTTGAGATCTCCTTTTTTCTTAAAGGGGATATGGCTTGCCCATACAATCAAATTATCTCAATTGTTGGTATGAAAAAATGAATTGCACCTAAGTTGGACCCACTTTTGTAAAGCTTTCATATACCAGCAGTCAAGTAATAAATGTGAAACATTTTCATCTTCCAAGTTGCACAAATTACAATTTCCAAATTGTTGCTTTGATTCTATCAGTTGATTTTAGCCTTTTTTTTAGATAGAAGCTATATAATGAAAGCAATTTTTAGGGATGTTTGAGCTCATTCAAATAAGTTTGGCCCTCTTCCTACTTATGTTCTCTGATCAGATCTATACAAGATCTGTTAGTAAACTGCTAACTTATGTCTATTCCATGTTATCTTGTCTGCACATTCATAATTTGGCTTATACCTTGGCAAGTTATCTTTATTAAAAGAAAATCCTTTCTTATTGTAAGACAATCGCCTACTTTTTGCTGTTTCTTTAACTCACTACAACAAACTAAGCTATAAGCTACACAAAAAACGTAGCCAATTTGTTGAAAATATCATGCATTATATTTGTGACATTATCAAATCATCACTCAAAAAGTCATTAATTACCTGCTGTGGAAGAGTTTAGGCAATGTTTTCTCAAATCATTGACAAAGTAAAATTATTATCTACAAATTATTTTCATGCCAAAAACACCATAAATGTGTAGCTAATAAATGTAAACATAATTAATGATGGGAGAAAATGCAACAATTTTATTTTTTAATATTTTCAAAAAATATAGCTATATATATTGTATGATAATTCACTATTTCATAGAAATGGCAAGACTATTAGCAATGAAATAATGTTAAGAAGAAGTCAATATTAGTGAAAAAAATTGACGCCAGATGATAGGAAACGATAAAAATATAGCAAATATTATTTGAGTTAGTTATAGATTATTTGCTATGCTTTGAGAATTTCATAATATACTCTTTTAATTACAGATGTCCAAATTAGTTTGGACTGATTTGGATAAATAAAAATAATACCTATAAAAGTGCTCCTAGATATGCCCCTGATTAAAGATAAATTAACCTTAAAATTTTTAGGTATTTCAATGCCAGCAAATAATAAAGATACAATTAGAGTGCGGAAAGAATGACGTCCTTATTAATATTTTTGTATGGATAATATAGGGTAGATGGCTAATCAAATAGAGAATGTAACATTGGATTGGCACTAAAGAGCAAGCTTAAATGAAACTTGTTCATGCCAGATGCTATTTAAGTTGTATTACCACATTATAACATTATAACCATCTTGTCAATTATCGTGGTTGCTAAGGTTATACCACTCATGTCAAATTCCATCTACCACGCCTAACTATGGATAAATACCATATAAATATTTATTTGATTTCTTTCTAATAAAGCGTAATGTAAATAAGAAGCAAAAATAAACAACTTTAGATAATCATATGCAAAATTATATTTCTCAACTTTATGGTGATGAAGATCCCACATCATTATATTCTAATAAAAACCACATTCATAATTCAAATGAAACATGAATAAAGAATAATATTTTTCCACAAAATGTCGTCATTATAATTACTTTTATAGTTCTACCATGCATTATTGGCAAGAAAATTAAAAAGATTGAAAGCCTATACTAAAGCAAAGAGCTATAGAGATTAGCAGAAAAATAAAGTGTTGTAAGCATAAGCTTGTATATTACAAAGAGACAAATTTATATTTCAAAGATTGATATGATACCTCACCTTCAAAGTTAGAAAGTAGTTTCGAGAGATTTTGGGCATACACATTAAGAGAGCGAGGAGTGCTCGTTTGCTACTTCTGCAAGAGGGGATTGTTCTTACTCATCCATAACCTCATTGTTTCTGTCATTTTCTTGTTCATTCACAACCTCATCATTTCTTTTCTACTCTTCTTTGTTTAAGGACTCATTAGTTCTTCCTACTTGCTCGTAAGCCTCTTTATAAGTAGATTGAATAGGTGAATATTGACATAAATGAAGTCTCACGTCTATTTAGTCTCTTCGGATAACAAAACCTGATGATTTTTTTGCCAAAATGCAAGATTTATATTTAAATATACTATCATGTAAATTCTAGAACAAACTCGAAAGTAAATGGTTTAGGTAGGAGAATGATGGATGCTCCACGTGGCAATGCTATAACTATATTTTCTACTTCTTGTCACCAGTACTTCTATTGATCTTATTTGTCTTGCCAACAACTGAAGTCTTCCGTATAGTAAAACTCCTCTCATTTAGTATCACGACCAATAATTTCCTTTGTGATGATTGAAAGAAGCAAAATTGCGGATACATTACATCACAACAATTCGATTCTTCAGTAGCTTGTTCTATTGATAATATTTTTATTCTAAAGTGATGGAATAAATAGAGTATTTCATAATGAAAAAGAAGGTGAGAGTGCCACTCGTCTAGCCCCTCTAACATGATATTTCGCACCATTTGTGTTGGGAAGCACCCAATGCGCTTCCGCATTGGTTGAGAAGTTTCATTAAATTCTCTATAGTCGTATGTCATATGATTAGGTGCTCCAGAATCAACAATCCAACCATTGTTTCATTTAAAGCCATAGAACTTTTTGCTGCAGTTGTTAAAGGTTCATCTCGTGATACAAAAGACTTGAGGTTTTGTAGTAGCAAAGGAAGAAAAGATATTTGTGTTGGCTAGTACAGCCCGACCAGCCTTACATTTTTTCTTTGGCTTGAGTTCGTACCACCACTCTAAATATCCATGCAATTTGAAACCTATGTCTCTAGTGTGTTTTGGGTTCCCACAATGTGTACAACCACCTTCCTTTATTCGCAACTTAGGCTTTGTCACACTATTTGGCTTCCCATTTGTTGTAAATTAAAGTGAAGAATGTTGTATTTATCCTTTGGAAATCAAAGCCACACTTGCTATGGTTTCCTCCTTTGTTAACATCTCACAATTTATTTCAGATCTTCACGTTGAACTTGTGCATTGGCCTGTTATACGGTAGAAAATGGTTAGAGTTAAAAGTACATAAGCTCGAATCTTATCAAGGCGATCATCAAGTCCATCTAGAAACGTGTAAATTCCATCTTCTTATAGAGGACAGCTGTATTTCTTTGTATCTTCTTCACACATTGTAGGATTTGGGCATCTAAAATCAATCTCTCTAGAAACCTTAAGTGTGTTGTAGTATGTCTCAATCTATCCTCCGCTCTGTTTTAAGTCTTAGACTCCTTCCTCTTATGATCTTAGACTTGTAAGACATCAGTGTCGTCAAAATATGTTGTGACAATAGCATCCTATATTGCCTTTGGTATTGGAAATAGAATGCAATTTCCAATCAGTTTGGGATTAATCAGCCACCCCTTTATTACAGCATTCTCAATCCTCCATCTTCTAAAACTTAGATCTATTTCTAAAGGTTGTTAAATTTCTCTCGTGTATCCTAATTTGTCTTCGCATGAAATATACATTTCTTCAACCTGGACCAGAGACCATCATTCAATTTGATGCCGATTGGTGTAGTAATTGGCTCTTGAGTTGCTGGAGCCTATGTCTGATCCATTATTTGTGAAATCTTAGATGTTATATCTCCAAGGATGAAAATCTCTCCTTGAGAATTTTCTGTTAAAGGAGTGTATTCCACCATTCCTATCAACCAGACATTTATCTCCCCTTTTCCTTCTTCCTATTTCTTCACATAAACAACCCCATAAGTTTTGGATCTGAGGCTTTAATGCCATAATAAAATGGTAAGAATATTTCTATTAAATTTGAATAAAAATGTTGTGGACTTATAGTACACCTCGAGTACATAACTATAAAAAGAAATACTAGATTTCATAAAGATTGCCTAAGGTCTAGAGATGGCAAATATGACCCCGCTCAACTTTGGCCCTGGTTGACCGGGCCATGGACCACGCTCGGTCCAGGGCTATTCCAGCCAGGCCCTGCCCATGATTCGATGGGAAGGCAGAAAATTATATCGTTATGTCAATTTTAAAAAAAAGAATATGAGGTTGGGTCAAATCTTGTCCTGATTTATGATAATCTCCACCTTTGTTTCATCTCTCTGTCCAGATCTCTACCTTCTACAAACGCTCTAATATGCATCCTGATATTGCGAAGATGGCAACTATAAGAGATGAGCAAGGTAAGGCTCTATCAAAGAAGATCCTGCTATTTCTCTCTTCCCAGATATCCATAACCAAGTAAGTCAACACTATTATGTAAATCCATGCCCTGTTGTTGTTTCATGCTTTTATTTATTGCATGCTCCAGCTAATCACATCTTCCCATATATGTGGGGAATCCTTAGCCCCACATCTTCCTGTAATTTTTTCCATATGCTGCTTATATACTAACATATGAAAAACATATGCGTGATAGATTAATTGTCCTTTTCACACAATGCACACCTATTAGGGATTGACATGTGTATGTTGAGTCTATCCTATGTGGGTAGCCATTGTCAAATGGCCATCTAGAGGCCCTTAGGGGGATTTTGTTATCCCAAACTAATTAATACCAGCTCATATTGTTTTCCAGAGTAGATTCCTTACCATTTTATTATTAAATAAGCCATTATGAGTCCTCATCCATATCACTTTGTCTTCCTCCTTTGCAAGATTGGAATTGAGGAGAAGAGTTTTCACTGGTGTGTTTAGGAATATCATTTATATAGTTTTCTTATTGCTAAATCCATTTTGGACAGTGTATTCCTTTGGGAAATGTTGCTTCAACACCTAAAGATGTGTTTGTTCATAAAGAACTTCTATCTCCAGGTATTTATCAAACCAAAAGCTTGTTTCCTTCCTATCCCTCACCTTATGTCTCACATGAGGTTTGATTTTCTCCCTTGTCTCTATTATATTCTTAAGAGTAGATGAACCCCTCTCTAGAATCTTGACATTCCAGATGTTGTCCTTAGTTAGTTATTCACTCCCAACTCACCCATAAGGAAATTTCCTTTTTAATTAGTCTCCAACATCTTCTTGCTAAAATTTTTAAATTGACTACCTGAATGAAAATAAGACTAAGTCCCCCTTGTTTTCTAGGCTTGCAAATATCTGACCTCAATATTTGTTTTGGTCTTGCCTTATTTGTTTCATTCCATAAAAAAATCCCTCAGAATCCTATTGATGGTTTTTATTACCATGCTTAGTAATACCAAGTGTGAGGTCTAGTAAATATTGATTGAAGAAAGGAAACATTCAATCAGTTTAAGGTGGCTTGCCATAGAAGGGCATTGCGTACTCCAATTTTGAATTCTCCTCCTAATCTTCTCCTTAAATGGTTTAAAGTTTGAATATATGTGATATTCCAAGGTATATCAAAGGTAATTGAAGCACCTTTATACCTGTAATATTAGAAATGCACTTAGCATTCTATATTGCATTAGCAGACAAGTACATCCCACTCTTTTGGTTGTTTACTTTAAGCCCTGAAACATTTGTGAATATTCTTAAAGCTGTAACAAGTGAAGTAATGGAGTGATGATCAGCTCTTGAGAAAAGGAATAGGTCATCTGCAAAATTGAGGTTTAGGATTCCACATTTCTTGCACTTTTAGTGAAATTTAAAGAGGGAGCTCCTCTTTGTAATCCTAACCAATAACCTGTTCAGAGACTTGGTTAGCTTGTCGAAACCCTCACAATTAATTCCGATTCTCTAATTTTTTGTAGTAGTCGTGAAACTAAGTTGAATCCCAAGAGAACTAAATACTAGTTTCTTAATTTCAAATAATAAAATGAAATTGAGGGTTTTTTATTATTTAACTGATTAACTAAAACTAACAAAAGAATTAAAATAAATCAACTAAATATAAAAGGAATAAATTCAAGAATACAAAACTCCGATTCAAGGGAAAGATCTCATTTAATTGTAACATTGATCATTAGTCTAAAAAGAATAAATGTCATAATTTAAACAGTTAGTCCCAAACATGTTATGATAGACATAACAAGTTTCAAATTTTCCTAAATTAATTAGTTCAAACCTAGCATCTAAACCAAAACTTACTATCAATTGACTGGGTGTGATAGCATTCCATATCAATTAAAAGATGGCAATATGCTTAGTGCAAAGGACTAAATCCTAAATTAAATAATCGAGATAGCTACAACTAATCATGAAATATGTTGTTTATATTGTTTTCCTATTCTAAGCCTAGTCTAATTCTATCTTGCAAAGATTCTTGTCTAAAACAAATTCAAATCCCCATATAATAGGAATGAGAAGAAGTTTCCTAATTAAACTCCAACTCTTTAAGTGAATATGGCATTAGGCGTGATCTCACCTTATCTACTGCAGTAATCTATCAACTTTTTCCCAAATTCATGATTTTCACTAACAATGTCCCAATTTGATGCAATCTCTACTTTTCATCTCCTAAAATAAAACAAACATTAATTTTCCTATTTAAGCACCAATATATATCCAAAAAGAGATAATTCCAATTAATATATCAAAATAACATCTTATCAAAACTCCATTGCTATGGAGAAAAAGGAGAGGTGACATAGGGTCCCTTTATCACAACCTTCTAACCCCTTCTATTATATTGGAGGGTTCTCCATTGATTAACACATTATAGGAGACTCTTGTTATATATTTGCCTAACCATCCTATAAACATTAAATGAAAGTTGTATGCTTTCATACAATTGAGGATGAAATTCCAATATAAGGAATCATATGCTTTTTTTAAAGTTATTTTGATTGTGTAGTTCCTCTTTTCTCTTTCTCTTAAATAATTCCTCAACATCTTCAGTATTAATAATATATTATCTCCAATCAGCCTACCTGAAATGAATGTACCATGTTGCTTTTCATTCATTTTTAGAGCACCTTTGCT
>JANKOD010000002.1:16640979-16652661 GCA_026284645.1 Erythroxylum acuminatum | reverse complement strand
TAGTAATTAATTATTTCAACCAATAAACTAATCTCGAGCATAAAAAAATAATTCAATATCTGAATAAATAAAACAATTTGCATTAATACTCAAAATATATCTCACAATTTGCAAAGTTGAGGGGCTTGAGTTCTCTTTAATCAAGAAAAATAAACCCTCTCTCTTCCTAACTCAAGGCCAAATGTATATTTTCTTTGTCTGATATTTTTGTTGTTGATTTTGTTTTCTTGTTTTAATTTTCTAGCTTAAAAACTCATAATCTACATGTTGTTCTCTAGCTTATAATCTAGTTACAGTAGAATTTCAAAATCCTATATGTTTGACTATAAATTTAAACTTTAGAAGTTAAAATTACTACTAAAAGTACAACATTATCGTCAATGTATATGTATTTCTCTAACTGCACTTTAATTTGTAATTTATTTATTTACTTTAAGTCTACTAAAAAATATGAATATAATAAATAAATAAATTTCTTAAATAAACTAAAAATTACAGCACGGGAAAAAAGAATTAAGACAAAAAATAAATTACCACTCAAAATAAAACTAAGACCTCTATCATTTCCTAGAAAAGTGGTGTAGCCAGTTTCAAGCACCCTATTTTCTTCGGATCGAATAAGGTTCACAGAGTTTAGAAACAAACGATTAACTGTCCCTTTAATGAAAAATAGAAGCAAATTAGTAGCATAAATTAAATGTCAAGCATGCCTAGTTACACGTACACACAGACGACGGGCCACGTTTCCAGTCCTTGCTACCAACGTGTCATTAATATGTAGAAGCGGAAGAGCTTCGTACGTTTCACATCTATCACTGTCCTTCTTATATATTTGTATCTGAAAATTAGAGAAGAAATTATAGAAGGGAAACTATCCTATATGCAAAATGTCAGGAGCACAGGGAGCACAGCTGCCGGGGTCAAAAACAACAACAACATATGAATCAGTAGCAGGGGGAGAGAACAAGACAAAGATAGAGCTTTGATCAAAGGAGGCCAAGGGTATGATTCAGATCGATAAAATCCAGGACAAGGTCCCTGATGCTGCTGGAAAGGGTGGTCCAGTCTTTGGAGCTGGTAATGACACCAACAAGAAAGACCTGGGCGTCACCGGCACTAGCAGCTGATCTATCCACGTGAACAAAAATTAGTGAGGACGGTAAGCAAACACGCCAGAGAACAGAACTTTTGTGTCCTCGTCATCCGTCCTCACTCTCGAGGACGGTAACCAAACGGTACGCTATAGATCGCTAGCTCTGTTACGTATCTTCATTGCTTAATATATATATATATATACACATATATATAAGTGTGTGTTCTGTTTACTATATTATTGATTATAATTATGATAATCATATTGTATTTACTCATGTTAACTTTAAATTGTTTCTAGTTCTTACTTTATTAAGATAAGACAATAAAGCATATCGACTATTGGACATTATATTTATTACTTATGAAAAAGTGGTCGATCGTATAAATTAAAGTACTAAGATACTGAAACAAACGTGTTTTTACTTAGTAGAGAACAACTTACAAAACTGATTTGAGAATTCAATATTACAATGCTAAAAGTCTAAATTGGGCATAACATTTTTTTAGTTTGATTAGTTTAGGACTTAAACTTGTAACTTGCTCAATAAAAGTTTAAATTTTCACGAGTCTATTTAATTTAAGACTTTTTTGGACAAAAATTAAAAATGTCATATACGCGCCGTTTCTATATATAAAAAGTCTATTTAGAAAGACTAGGTAGATTTTAAAAGCCACGTAGATTTTAAAAAAATGAAATTTCATACTAAACTTACTAGACCCCAGTCGTCATCAAAGCTTCCCATCTCAATTCGAACTATACAGACCCTTTTGGAAGTTGAAGCCTTTGCTTTAATAGTTGATGACTTGAAGTTTGTTGCTTACCAATTCCGACGACTCCACAGCAAATAACTATGTCATACGTTCAGGTTCTACTCGCAACAATGGAGAACATGGGCAGTACAGAGGTCATCAATTCAAGGGATCCAAAACCTATAAAAATGTAGCAACAATTCTTATCTCTGGAGCCATCCAGCTATAATATACTTTGCGACTTTTTAAAGCAATGAAAAAAAAGCAACATAAACTACACAACTCCCAAACACCAAAAACAACAAAGAAAGTCGTTTCCAAATGTTGTTTCTTCAAAACTTATAAAAGCTTTTTACATACCCCGAGCTAAGAAATCACTCTGTACATCTCCATCATAGTTCTTGCATGCCTAAACATAACCTCCTTCACTCTTGAGAGCATAAGCCACCATATCATCAATGAGTCGGTGTTCATACCTTCCAGTTAAATCGTGCAGATGAATGATAAATACATACACATTAGTAGAAGCAATCATTTTGCATCAAGTAGATAAGAGACGTACCATATCCCAGCAACCTCAAATTTTAATTTCCCATTGGCTTCATAAACTTCAGTATAAATCGAAACTTTAAAAAAAGAAATAAAAGAAAGCAATTGAAGATCTATATAATTATAATGAATGAAAATGGAGTTAGTATAGAAGTTGATTATTCCGCTATGTGATGTACTATTGAACTGTCCACAATAACACCTCTCTTTGGCTTTTGTTTTTGGAGTCCTTTAAGAACTTCTTTTGACTTGGATGTTAGAAATAAATTCTCTAAATGTTGTTGTTGTCATTTTTTTTCTTTCCCATTTATGTTTCATTTCTAGCAACAAGTGTTATTTCTTACTATCAGTATATTTCTTCTCATGCTTTGAGCTTGTCAAAAGCTTCTAGACATTCTTTCCCAAATTTAAATAGAACATCTTTTTTTAGTAGCTTTGACAATGGTATAGAAATAATTAAAAAAAATTAATAATCCTGCGATAAAATCCTATATGTCTAAGAAATGATCAAACTTTCCTGACATTTGTAGTGTAAGGTAAGTTCACAATTAAATCCACTTTTGCTTTATCAATTTCTATGCCTCCAGATGAAATTGCATTTCCTAAAACTATGCTTGATCAACCATAAAATGATATTTTTCATAGTCCAATATCGAATTTGTTTCAATATATATTTTGAGAACCTTGGTTAAATTATTTAAGCCATCATTGAATAAACCTTTGTAAATAGTGAAATCATCCATGAATACTTCAATGCAATTCTTAATATACCCATCATACAGCTTTGAAATGCATTTAGAGCATTAAAAAACCGAAAGGTCATTTGCCTAAAAGAATACGTTCTAAAAAGGTATAGAAAATTAGTATTTTCTTTATCTTCTTGAGAAATTGCTATCTGGTACTACCCTAAAAGACTATCTATAAAGTACATAATTTACTAGCAAGTCTTTCTAACATTTCATCTACAAAAGGTAATGAGAAATGGTTATTTCTAGTAGCTAAGTTAAGTTTTGTAAAATATATGTACATTTACCACCTATTTTGCACCCTCATTGGCACTAACTCGTCATTTTGGTTTCTTATTAATGTCACCTTAGTTTTCTGTAGCACAACATAAATTAGGCCCATCTATTCACTTGAGATCAAATAGATTATACATGTATCTAAAAGTTTTATAATTTCTTTCATCACCACATATTTCAACGTGGGATTAAGTCTCCTTTATGGTTCTCTTGTTAGCTCTAAATGTAACACCCCACTCTAATTCTTCAATCCACTTCCAAGGGTCCCAATTTCGACCCTAACATAAAGTGTCCAATAGTCTAGTACCATTTGTCAGTAATTTTCGGTACCGAAAATCAGTCGGTTCGCCACTTGGCGATTTTTTCGGTCCGGAAAATTTTTCCGGAAAATGCCAGAAAATTTCTAAAATTCTCTTAAAATGTAAAACCTATAATGATCTACTTCGAATAAATGTTTAAGCCCATAAACTACATTTTCCAAAATAAAATCCCATTTAGGCACAAATACTGGAAAATGTCATGATGCATTTACAGTAATTTTTCATGTGCAAAATTTCACTGTTCATCAATACAAATATGCATGAAGATTTCTAATCAGTCCTAATCACTCTCACTCTTTTTCAAATTACTATTCTATCCTTCCCATCGGGGGTGGGATGTTACATTAGCATATTCTTCTAAAAGAATCATATGCATGTAAATTGCTAAATTTATGTCTTTTATATCAGTTAAGGTCCAACCAATTGTGATTTTGTACTCTTTTATAAGTTCTACGAGCCTTTCTTTTTACTTTTTAGTTAACCTTTTTAAAAAGATTGTAGGTAATGAATCTCCTTCACAAGCATAGACATATTTTTGATGATCAAGTAAGGCTTCCAATTCTATCTTTAGAGCTTACAAAACATAAGTCAACTTTTTCTTGTTAATTATAGTAATTTCAACATTTAAGGTTTTTGAATCTACTAGCATCAGTGATAATGATTCTATAACTTCATAAGTTTCATAAACTTGCTCAATCACTTCTAATTTTACATTAAATTCGACTAATTACCAACACTTTCTTCTTCAAATATATCTTGCATAATTGAATCCATAATATCTATATCATAAACAGAGCGAAAATCGTAAAGATACTTCATTGCTTTAAAAATATCAAATTTCACTATCTTTATTATTAAACTCAACGGAAAGTGTAACCTCATCCACATCAATTTTTGTTTTAGTCATCTTCATAAATGAACTTTCCAACAATACTAAAGCTTAATGTTCTACATTATCTCCATTCATTTTCAAGATATAGAAATATTAAACCGTTATCTTGAAACAAAACATCCTTTACAAAACTAATAGAACGCATATAAGAACAATCAATTAGCTAAATAATGACATTCGTTTCTTGTAAAGGTTTTAGATCAAAAGGTTGGTAAATTAAGTAAGGCATGACATTTAGAGATGTACCTAAGTCTAGCAAGGCATGATCAATTATTTTATAACTAATGACACAAGGAAATGTAAACATATATAGATCTTTGCATTTTTCTAATAATTTCTCATTTATAATAGCTGATACATCAAAAGTATTTTCTCCTTGTCCTTCAGGTTCATTTTATTTGTGCCTAGTTCTTTCAAGAAATTATCATATTTTGGGATTTTCTTGATGGCTTCTAAAGTTGGTATATTAATTTTTACCTTTTGATGGTCTCTACGATCTCTCTATTATATTCCTCTTCTTTTGATAATATTTGTTCCATGTTTCTTTGGTGAATTGCCCTATCCCATATATTTCTTTCCTAATATTGGTTGCTCGCAATGCAAGAAATAACTTCTCCATGAACAACCTTTTCATTTCATTTTATGTTGTCACTAAGATAGAGGGAAGATAATAAACCCAATCCTTTGTCTTATCTTTCAATAAAAATGGAAAGGTTGTAAGATTAATTTTCTCTTTTGTTTCTCATTAGGGCTTTATACCAGAGCAAAAAACATGGAATTTTTTCAAGTGTTTATGTGTATTTTCACATACAAAACTACAAACAATAGGAAGTAAGTGGATCACACCAAATTTCAATTCAAAATCTACCTTAACATCTAGAAATCTTATGCATAAAGGTCACTAATTCAAATTTGGTGCAACTAACTCCTTCAATTAATACTCTAGTGTTAGGATTTGTCACCTTTTCTTCACCTTCTTGAAAATTAGAATATTCACAAATTGTTCAGTATATCTCAACTTTCACCTTTGAAGGTAAATAACTTTTTTCTTGCTTAGTCTCATTCCTTAAACGATGCGTTATCTTCTCAATCTTTGGATTTTATTATAACTGGTACGAGAAGAATGAGTCATACAAGACAAAGGATTAGCAGTAAATTGTGAAATAAAGGAAAGAAACTAATAAACTAAAATAATTCCTCGATAAAAGCACCAAAATTTTGAACAAGTTCTCAAAGCCCTCAAAATTAATCTCTGATTCACTAAACTTTTGTAGTAGTCGTGAAATGAGGTTGAATCTCAAGAGAGCTAAAAACTAGTTTCTTAATTTCAATTAATAAAATAGAATGGGGGTTATGATTAATTAACTAAAATTAATAAATAAATCTAAATAAATCAACTAAGTATAAATATTTAACTATGATTCAAGGAAAGGATCTCGTCTAATTGTAACTTTAATCATTAGTCTAAAAAGAATAAATTTTCATAACTCAAGTAGTTAATCTTAAACATATTATGATTATCATAACAAATCTCAATTTTCCTAAATTAATTGATTGAAACCTAGCATTCAAATCAAAACTTACTATTAATTGATTAGGTATGGTAGCATTCCATCTCAATTAAATAATAATAATAATTTAGTTTTCTTATTTATGATAAGTTAAATATGCAACTACATAAAAAAAAAACCTACTTGCTACTTATGCTAATCAATCATGACAATTATGGATCACTAACCTCACAATAGTAATACAATAATCAACATCGAATTAATTTTTCAAATTAATCAATATTATTTATCCATGAAATATAAGGAAAAAAACAACTAAGTATCATAAGTAAATTTCCCCCATCTCTTCAATCATTTGATAAACAAAGTCATTCCTTGATAAATGAAGAAATACATGAATTAAAATAAACTCTAGGTTTAGAACAAAACCTCTTAAGGTCACAACTAGAGTTTTGATTCCTTTTTAATAAGAAAATTCATAATTAACCACTCGTAAGTTTAGTTCCACAACAAAAAAATAGAAGAAAGAAGAAGAGAAAACAAAAGAAAGAAGAAGAGAAAACAAAAGAAAGACAAAAAGGAATAATTAAGAGTGTGGGTAATGTTTTTTCTTTTCCTTTCCTACACAAAAACTAACTTCTTTCAATATTCCAGAGATAATATTTTTAACAATCAAAATCTTTACATAATAGGGCTAGAAATAAATCTCCTAATTGAACTAAACTTCTTAAAGTGAATCTAAATCTAAGTGTGATCTTGCCTTATCCGTTGCAGGAACCTGTCATTATTGGACCCCACACCCCACCCGTCGGTGTTTGCAGGTTATATTGCGGCGTGTGTTTGGGGGTTATACCCCGGCGTGTGTTTGCGGGTTATACCGCAGCATCCAACACAAATCAGTATTGTCCTCTTTGGTCATGGGTGGAATCCACGATTCGAACCCATGACCTCAAGGTTTTGTTTCACTTTAAGTGAACGCCTCTCACCATTGAGCCAGTAGGGTGGGGTGTGGGGTGTGGGGTCCAACAAAACATGCATGAAAAGTCACGAACGACACTTATTTTGAATAATTAAAATTCATCTAAAACGACTTTCATTTTGGATAGAAGAGAGTATTAAACAATAAATGTTGGTGGAAGCAAGTTTATTACTTAATTTTAAATTAGTAATTTATTAATTAATTTATATTTTAATTTTTTTAAAAAAAAACAACGAGTACGAATTCTATAATTATGAAGACATAGATATTGTGCTATAGTCTCAATCGAGGGTTATGATATTTCCATTATCTATGAATTTGGTTGGACTTTATATCATTAGATTGATTATGTGGGGGTCGGAATTTCTTGATATTTATGGCTTGAGATTGAGATTGATTGTTATTATTACACCTCTTATTAGTGAATCTTGTACGATAGAGGATCTTGTGCCATTCAGTAGAACTGGACTTGAAACTTGCAGTAAATGTCATTGAAGTTGATTCAATGACCGACTCAAGATTCAAGAGAATGGAAATATCTTAAGCTGCCGAAACTAATCGTCTAGGGTTGATTTGGTTAAGGTTTGGATTAGGTTTGAGTCCATCTAAATTCAATTTAAATTGTCCCTTTTCTATAAATAATATTATTTTAGTTTGTAAATTTAAATTTTTTTTTAAATTAAAATAATATTATTTTTTTAAATTAAATCAAAATAATATTATTTTGTATCAAAGTCGGATTGGAGGTTACTCAGGTGTCTGGTAGACTATTGTGGAACAAATCTGGGAACTTGTCTTGTGACTATCGGTAAGTTCCAAGTATGATAGACGAGACAACAAAGCCTTCTCTCCACAAGTACACAACTCTCATCTTTCCTCTTAGGACCCTTACGTTCTTCATAACTCTCTTTTTCCCTTCTATAACAATAGTCTCAATAGTACCTTCACTATTTCCCCGTTAAACTCTAATCTTACAGCGAAATTGTTTTATAAGCAGTTCTAGACTGTCTTAGACGTTTTGATACACAAGACCCTCAAAAGAAGTGAGTGTAGAGCATACTTGTCTCTGCACCTAGACAGATAGTAACATTACTCAATACTTGAAGCTTTCAGGAGAGGAAGAATGTAGAGAGAATGGAAAACACTCAAAACAAACTTCATTACTAAACTTCAACTTAAGTCGAACCTTTTTTTACAACATGCTTACAACTGAAGAGAAGCCTTGCTTTTATAGGCAAAGCAAGGTTAAGAAAGTAAATCTCCCTAAGAGACACACTCATTATATCTTTAAAAAAGAAATAGACTTTAATCATCATACCTTTATCAAAGTTACTTTGAAAAAGTAAACTACTTTCTTAAAAGTTAACCGTATGATGATAAGATGGAATCTTGAACAATAATTTGTGAGCCACAAAGATTTTCTTTCATCAAAAGACTCAAAAACAAAGCAAACTCCTAAAAAGACGTGTCCCACTTTACAGAGTAAAAGTGAGGTTAGTATTATTGCCAAATTCCTCCGTCAAGTTCGTCTCTATATCAATTTGTTCAATAAGTTGATGGATATCAGTTGTAGCTTAATTAGGAGGCCATGGGCCAGAAATAAAGTTGAACTCTTGTGTTAGGCTTGATGGTGGACTGGAATTCACTGTTCTGCGGTATGTAGGACAAGGAATGTCACCACTTCATATGTGGAAAACGTGATCATATATTGAAGTCCACTGATTTGTAGACGGAGTTATGATTGGACTCAAAAGAGAATTATCTCCATAATAAGGTCCAAAAGATGTACAAATGGTAAAAGGGACTGAGTTCTGAGATTGATTTAGTTAGTATAAGAAAGAATGTAATTCTTCTATTAAGAATGTGGTTTCTATATGCCAATCTGTAGAAGCACGCCAAAACTGGAGATGGTTGAATGGACAATAATGTACATAATTGTCCAGAGTCACTCATACAATACGGACGATGAATCAGACATATAGCATAAGCTTTGCGATCATCCACAGAAGAGTCCCATAAATGATGATGAGTTAAAAGTTGGGACATATCAATGTTGAAATTTTAAAGAAAAAGAAGATGAAGAGATGGGATAAGATAAAGATTGAACAATACGTAACACACTCTCATAATTTTATTATTGAACTTGATTGCCTTATATAGACAAAATATCAACAACTAAATAGATTTTTCAGCCACTAAATCTAGCTTATAAGATAAGATTAAAGGTAATCTAATATTTATTCTAAGATAATCTAAGACCTATTCTAAATAAATTTAAACAACTTTAAAATTTGAATTAATTCCTAACACTAACTAATATAGAGGTTTTTTTCAGATTACTTATGAATGAATGAAAATAAAAATAAAATAAAATAAATAAGCAATAATAAATTAAAGGAAATTTTAAAAACAAAAAAATAAGTTAAACTTAAAATAAACATAAAAATAAATAGATAAACATAAACATAAACATAAACATAAACATAATAAGAATAATAGGAATAAGAATAACAAGAAAAAAATAAAATACTTTTGTTTTTTAGGTTTAATACTTTGTTCATACTACTTTCTAGTTATTTTATTTATTTGTTTTATATTCATTTATTTATCAATTACTTTTTTGTTTATTTACTTATTTGCTTGTTTATTGTCTATGACTTATTCATTTACTTCTATGTTTTTTTTTATTTTGTATTTTGTATTTTTGGTTTTTGCAATTTTTCGTTTATGTATTTGGCAATTATTTTCTTTCAATCATTTTTAAAAATCTTTTTTTAGATAAGATTGTGTACTTCTGGTTCCCTTTGTATCCTGCATTTTACCAAGATTCCTACCCAAACATTGTTGGGTTTTTTTTTGTTGAATTGATGTGTAAATAATATTTGATAAATTTATATGTTAAATTCACATCATATATATTTCATTGTTATTTTTTAAATAAAGTAAAAATTATGAAAAATTAAAGACATTTTTTAAAATAATTTTTAGGATTAATGATTTTTTTAAAAAATTAAACCTAGGAAAACTGTTTACTTTCTTCCTAAGTAATTAACCAATTGACCATATAAGATATAATACTAAATGCGACTATATAAGATATAAATACTAAATGCAAAGATATGCATCTATATTCATCAAGAAGTCACGTGTATACTCATAATTTATATATAATTTAATTATTTTAAGTAAATGCTTTGCAAAATTTACACAACAGTAATATATATTATCATGAAAGAACATTGCTCTGTTACATTGTCAGGTGCATAGTGAAAAAAAATACGCACTTATATGTCAGTAAATGTGTATAAGCATTAAACATCTATTCAAATTAACATTATTAATTTAAACATGGTTATTTAGTTTTATTGTCTTATAAAATATTCTATTAAGTTAAATGTAAATATACTAATTTAATATAAATATTTGGTTAAAAAACACATTTATTAATTATATTAAAATTCTTTTTAAAATAAAATTATTATCTCAATAGTGGCTATAATTAATATTATTTAATTACTTTCGTGTATCATAAATTAATCATATGCTTGTGAAAAGCTTGTTGGAATTGAATATACAACATATAAAGTATAAATTTATTTTTATATAAAAATTATATCGTTTTAGGCATTGGACAGAGCATCCAAACTAGGGGTGAGCATTCGGGTAATTCGGGCCCAATTTTTACTATTCGGGTCCGGCCCGAATTACCCGAAAATTTTTCCTTACCCGACCCGAACCTGAACTTACCCTACCCTATTTACCCGGCTCGATTTACCCGAATTATCCTAATTACCCTATTTCAATTATTTTAAACCTAATTCGAGTAATAGGGTTGGCCCGAATTTTTTTGAAGTTACCAATCCCGGCTCGAAAATAATTCGGATAATACCCGAACCAGCCCGAATTACCCAAAATTTAACATTTACTTACTTGAATTAATTCGGGCCGAACTGAGTAATCGAACCAGCCCGAATAATACTGCAACCTTATTCCAAACTGATTGTTTCGGCAGCTTTCATTATAGTTGCAACTGGTACCGCATGGAACAGCAAAACTTTCGAGAATTTAAAAGAAGGTAACGTTGAGATAAGTCGACTGCTCGCGTTTTAACAAAAAGTGTGATAGTTATAACAAAAATTAAGAAATTATTTGCTTTTAGTTAACGATTATTTGAGTTTTATATATAACATATTCTAATAACTACGAAGACTACAAAAATAAGGGTTTCTTGTTTTAATTAAGAATAGTAAATTCAACTTATCTCGAGTTGAAGTTAATAACTTAAATTTAATTGATCTTGGGTTAAACTCAAATTTAAGAGTTTATAGAATAGTCTAAATTACTTTTTTAAAATAATATTTTTGTTTAATTTTTTCCAAACAATGTTATTTTAGTCTTTAAGAATATATTAGATTTAAATTAACCAAATTTCATGCCAATGTTCAAATTTAGAGGTTGGTTCAAACGGTCTAATCTCTCTCTTTAGAACGATTTTTTTTTTGTCTTAAACCAGGGTATCCACCGACGAATTTAGTGACTGATCATCTCGCTAGTTTGAAAGCAT
>JANKOD010000002.1:16620218-16630592 GCA_026284645.1 Erythroxylum acuminatum | reverse complement strand
ATCTCATACCATAGAATTCAAGACACGTATGAAACATTAATGACATAAACACAATCCTAATAATGTTTCATTTAGGGTTTGTCAAATATCATAATCTCCATTATGTATCTGTGTGATTAAATTGATAACTCCCTATAGAATGGTTTGTAAAACATCCCATCATTTAATCCACATACTATTCTTTTAGTGGTCAATTAATATTCCATATTAATTAGAAAAATTAGCGACATTTTAGAGTAATCATTATTTTCCATTACAGAGTTCTACAATCTGAGTCCTCAACTCGAATAATCCATAAATAATGAAAACTTATGGAACAAAATGATATAAACCACCCAATTCATGAACATAACTGTTAGAATACAACCATCTAATGATTGGCTTCTAGATCATAACACTAACACGAGGAAGTCACCAATGTTTGCTTAACACTCTTCCACATTACTGTACCATCTACTAACACAAAGATGTACCTTGATGTAGAGTTTCTATCATCTGGACACATAGTAAAATCCGAATCCGTATAGCCTATAAGGTTTAGATTGTTTACTTTTCTAAACGTTAACATATAATCCTTAGTTCTCTTTAACTATCTCAATACTTATTTGATGCATTCCAGTGGTTTATTCCTAGATTAGCTAGATGTCTTCCCCACAGTCCAACACCAAATGCAACGTTCGGTCTAATGCAGACCTGGCATACATTAGGCTACCAATAGCACTAAAATAAGGCACATTCTTCATAGGCTCTCTCTCTGTATCATTCTTTGGACAATGTACGAAAGATATTCTCTTACCATGAGAGATAGGTGTTACAACCGATTTACAATCAAGCATATTAAATCTTTGCAGCACTCGCTCAATGTATGCCCTCTATAAGAAACCTAACAATTATAGAGACCTATCCCGGTGAATTTGAATACCTAAGATAAAAGATGCTTTAACAAGGTCCTTCATGTCAAAATGCTTGGCCAAAAGTTTTTTAACCTCATACAGCAAAGTCAAATCATTTGATGCAAGCAAGATATCATCCACTTATAAAAGTAGAAATATAACCTTGGTGCCCCTTGTCTCGTAATACAAACATCTTTCAACTTTAATTTCCATAAAGCCAAAAGAGGTAACATCCTCTTCAAACTTAAGTTACCACTATATGGAAGTTTGTTTCAAACCATATATTGATTTTCTCAGTTTATAAACCTTGTCAGCTTTTTTTATCCTAGAATTCTTCACGTTGTTCCATATAGACCTCTTTACAAAAGTCTCCATTCATGAAAGTGGTTTTATTATTCATTTGATATAGATTTATATGATAATGAGCTACTGTTGTCCTAATCACTCTAAATGCATCCTTAGGGGATACAGGAGAAAATTTAACATTAAAGTCAATACCTTCTCTCTGAGTGAACCCACTGGCAACCAACCGAGCTTTAAACTACTCAACTTTACCCTAACAGTCCTTTTTTATCTTGTAAATCCATTTACAACTAATATATTTGTAGTTTTAAGGCAAATTAATAAGCTTTCATATCTTATTATACTTCATGGATTGCATCTCATCATTCATTGTATCCTACTACAAATCTACATAAGGTCCAGAAACAACTTCTGTAAAAGTAATTGGATCTACAACATGTCCAATATCATAGTCTTGTTCACCTAAATAGACTATGTAGTCAGATGAGATAATAGCTTTTCTCACTCTAGTGGATCTTCTTAATTGAATCGGTTCTTGTACCTCAAGAACCTTAGTTTGTACAAGTATAGGTTCCTGTCCTTGTATTGGCATGGTACTAGGACCTTGATCCACCAATTATGAATGTATGAGTGATGGATATGAAATAACTGTAGTATCTACCCAGCTATCATTTGAAGGGTGAGAAGGATCACCCTCATCATGGACATCATACTTTTGAAACTTAGTTATTTGTGATTCTATTATTCTAGACCCTCTTTCTCTATAGTACAATATGTATATTTTTTAGTGGTCAGGTTATCCAATAAAATAGCAACCAGTGGAACAAGAATGCAACTTATCTTCATAAGGATTATATAAACGTACCTTAGTAGGGTAGCCCCATACACAAATATGGGCAAGGCTAAGCTTCCACCCTTTCCAGATTTCAAAAGGCATTTTCAAAACTGATTTACTTGAGACTCTGTAAAGTATGTATACAACAGTCTTTATGGTTTCACCCTAAAGGTAATCTAGTAAATTAGTTCTGCTCTATATTGACCTTATTACGTCCTTTAGGGTGTGATTACACCTTTCGATCATACCATTTTGCTCAGGACTACTTGGCATAGTGAACTAAGCCATTATTCCACATTATTCTACATATTTGGCAAACAGATCCTTTTCTTGTCCTGAAACTCCATGTCTGCCATAATATTCACCTCCAAGTTCAGATTTGACAATCTTAATGGACCTTCTCAATTGGTTCTCAACTTTCGCTTTAAAGATCTTGAATTTCTTAAGAACTTCATTCTTTTCTTTAAGTAAGAACACATAATCATAATAGGAATAGTCATTAATAAATTTCAAAAAATATCTTGAATTGCACAGGGTAGTTTTATAAGGTCTAGATATATCTGTATCTATGATGTATAATAAGCTAAAAGCAAGAGTTGACTGCTTTTTCTTTCTTTTAGTCCACTTACTCCTATAACAGTCAACACACATTTCCAAATCATTAAAATCTAAAATTAGGATAATATTTATGCCACACATGTATCACTTATCCTTTATCAAGGGTCTCCTTCCAGTAACTTATTCAGTAATATATGAAGAAGCATACATCTCATAAAGGGCAAGACATATTTTATACAAACCATGTGACAAGAAGGCATTACCAATATGTTTTGCATTGAAAGATAATAGTAAAATAGAAGCATCAATGAGAAAACTATAACCTTCTTTGTCCAAAACTGATATAGAGATCAAATTTTGCCTAAAAGATGGTATATAAAATATGTTATGTAAAATAAGAACAAACCCTATATTAAGGTTCAAATATACATCCCCTACAGAAATTACATTGATTTCTTCATTATAGCCTACGATCTGTTTTTTCTCCCTACTTTTTGGCTTTCTCTTCTGTATGAATTCCTGCATTATGGAGGCAACATGATTAGAAGCTCTATTATCTAGCCACTAAGAACTTGATGTGGCTGTAGCAAGATTAGACTCGCGGATCATACAAGCCAAGGAGTTACCTGATAGTTCTTACACTGCTTTCCAAATTTTATATCTATGGAAATCTAACTTTTTGTGTCCCTTCTTCTTACAAAAGGAGCACCTCATATTCTTTACATCTAAAGGACCTTTAGTAATATAGGACTAACCAAAAATCATTTATGAAAAGAATTTGTATTTTTTACCTTTAAATCTCAGAGGTTTTACCTTTACCTTTCGCTTGGGTGCTTACAATGTTGTATGGGCAGTATTCTTCAGCTTCTCCTCTTCAACAGCACTTCAAGTAATCAAAGCATTGATGTCCCAAACCTCATCTTGAGAGATGTACGTTGTAACCAAAATTCCAAACTCTATAGAAAGTGTATTCAGAGCTTGGCGAACAATATAAGCATAAGGAAAGTGAATATTTAATGCCTTTTACTTACTCTGGAGGTGGACCATCCTGATGATGTACTCCCTTACTCCTCTGTCTCTTGTATACCTTATGGAGAACAATTCCTTCGTTAAGGCAACTATCTCAGCATTAGAAGATACCTTGTATCTTTGCGAGGCATTGTTGAGGAAGTCCTTTGCTATAGTTGTATCTAGAAGTCCACTAAACATGTGATTTGGAATTGATCTCTTTATGGTCAAATAACATATCCTATTTGACCTTTCCCAGTCTTTCTTAGGCTCTAAGCTGAGAGATATAAGGGGAGATGGCCTATCTCTAATGATGGCCATGTTAATGTCTACCATCTCTAAAGTCAGGGTTTTAATAGTGACGTCGTTGTTTACAGAAAAGATGACTGAAAATTGACAATGTAATGATCAATACAAATGTAGGATAA
This sequence comes from Erythroxylum acuminatum, assembly GCA_026284645.1. Classification (NCBI taxonomy): domain Eukaryota; kingdom Viridiplantae; phylum Streptophyta; class Magnoliopsida; order Malpighiales; family Erythroxylaceae; genus Erythroxylum; species Erythroxylum acuminatum. Next base: position 16,626,567 of record JANKOD010000002.1, on the reverse strand, counting down.
CAACGATACTCAAAGCTGGAAAATAGTATATATACCAAGAATCTTATCGCACATATCATGAAACACCTGTGGGCTAAATATATAATACATACAGATAAGAACTCCACACAAAAATGATTAAGGTACACACCATTAACTCTTATGATTCTACCACCAGTAGATGAATAGATCACTCAAGCTACAATTTTTCTCCATCATATGCCTTCATGCACATCTCAAAATCTCGTATTAGATCAACACTTGTGGGGCAAAATAATCAAATACAAGACTAGATACATCCCTATACATGCATACAGAACAATTCAAATACTAACTTGAAAGGTCACTGTGGTGACTACATTCTTATTAGTACCTAAATGGATCCACAAGCACAAGGAATACACTTGTATATTATCCTCACATTTTATATGGGCATATAACATGTGAAAATGTACCATCAATTAATGTAAAATCCTTATGCACATTCACATTATCACATATTAGTGCTGAAAACATTATCAATTAATTTCTTTTGAGAATTCATCACAAGGAAAATCTCAATCAAATTGATAGTCATGTAATACCAAACAACGAACATACCATATGAGATACCAAAGCCACATGTACCTCCTTTATTTCAAGTCCAAAGCATGAAATTACACTCAAAATTGCCTTCAATAACGTTAATTGGTTTTTCTAAAATTAAACTTTATTTATCACCAATGTAATAAATCTAGAAAAAAAAACCCTCACCTTATAAATTCACAAAACCCCAAAACTAATCCAAGATAACTTGAGGGACCATTTTGTGAATTATGAAAATTTCAAAAAAAAATTCCTGTAATGTGCTGACATTAGCATGATATCAGCATTGGACATGGCCAAAGGGTGCATGTATTACATGCGTCACTCCTGACATGCCTCTGGATGTCTAAGGCATGTGCGTGACACGCACCATATGCATACAGATGCGCCCAAAACCTTTAGGCCGCATATAATGCACACATCGTACACCCAATATGTGTCGAACATGTGTCTCTTCCTATTGGTGTTAAGATGCTGGTGCCAGGATGTGCAAGCCGTCAAACGCATGTGTAGTACATACATCTAACGTTCTCTCATTTCTCCCTCCACAATCATCAAAAAAGGTAAATTTTCGGTGAATTTTAGGCTGTGTTTTTGCTCTTAAAGCTTGTTTTCAACCATTTTTCAATGCCAAACTCGTTCAACATTAATTCAAGCAACAATACGCAATTTAAAAAGAAAAGGCGGATTGATTTCTCCGATGTCTTTATGGAGAAATTAAAAAATACTCCTTTCCAATTCACACAACCATGCAATCACTATGATACCACATGTAATACATAACACGAGCCTCAATCACTCCCTCAGGATCAAACGTGAAAGTGAATAAATGAAGAAATTGCAGAAAATACTTGATTTACATTATATATCTTCGAACAAGCTTTTTGATGCCGAAACCTTCAAACTTTCTCGACGACTTTTATGAAAGTTAATCACCTGAACATTGTTAACGTCTTTCTGCATCTTTCTTAATGTGTGAACCTCTTAATAAGTTAGAAAATCCAAACGTTCACAACTTACTTAATTCAACAATAGCAACTGTATTGGGCTTCCACATCAAAGCCCAATGCATGTCACACTAATTAAGGTCCATTTTCTTCCCTTATTGGGTTTATTTATTATCTTTAACTGGACCAAATTCAATTCACTCATCCGTAAGATCGTTAAAAAATTAAATACTGTCCAACTTAGAAAATTACTAAATATTTAATTTTAGTACGTTATAGTATTGGTATTGATTAGAATACTATTTTGAGTAATTTTTAAAAATATAAAATAATCTCTCAATATATTGCGTTATACAATTTTTAATTTTATATCAAATATATCTCAAAAATTATAATAATATTAATTTAAAATAAAAATTATTTCTTTATTTTTATCATTATTACTTTTCACTTATTTCACATATAAACAATAACCATAATTAATATAAGGAAAAGATTGTTTAATTATCACACATATATAAAACTAAGAATACTACAAAAGTACTTAAAATGTACATCATATAGTAAATAATTACAACAAAACATCATATATTAAGAATAATATAGGTCAATAACTCCATAAACATTACAACAAGAGTTTGTGTCGAAGAGCACAATAAAGTAAAAGTGAAACTTAAGATAAAAACACTTATAGGTAAAATTTTTGTATCAATATTGCATATATAGAGTTTGAAATATACATCAAATATAAGTGCAACTAAAAGAAAAAGCAAAAATGAAAAACTTAGAACTTCATTTAATAGAATATTCGCTCAAATTGCACTAACCTCAATTTTCATTTAGGACAAAGTAATCATCATTTAGAGGAGTCTTATTATCACTATCATTCAAATTAATTGTATCAAATAATATGTCAATACTTTATTATCTAAGATTTTCTTTCAGGTGACTCTCATTTATGAAACTTAGTTCCTCAAAATTCCAATCCACTAAAAAATTGATATGATAATAACATACATTTCTCAATGCTTTAAGTTGTTTTGAACAGAGACCAAATCGTTAATCTTTTGTGTTTCAATCTATTTCTTTTTTAGGAATGGATGAATTCAAATGTTTTCTAATTTCTTTCACACCCAATTGTACTCAAATATTGATTCAGAATTCGGATTGTAAACATTTGTAATTCTCGAACACTACTTCCATATTGGTCCTACTAAGTAACTATAAGATAACAAAAGCAACCTTATAAACAAAAAAAGTAATAAAAAATTCAAACGAGTAATAAAAAAGAAGAAATATTTACTTGGATTAAGTTATCTTTTTGACGAATTATAATGGGCATCTCAAAATTACGCCATGCATCCTTGTACGCATCTATTTTTAAGCTAAAGAGATCTTACATCATCTCACGTGCAATAATTATTGTGATACTTAAAAACATTCCCTTATTAGCTTTAGCTTTATTTGTAAATTTTGGCCTATAATAGATATTATGATTCAAAAATGCCCCAGTATTAAACAATAAAAAGTAAAATTGCCTTTTTCATCTTTTATTGATGGTTGCAAGATAAGGTGTATACAAAGAAGATCTATTTTCATATTAACCTTTATTGTTTCTTTCTCCCTCCCTATAGCATTACGATAATAACATATTGTTGTCTTCTCATCATTATTATCCAAACAAAGTACTCTTACGAAAGGCACACAAACTCAGATGATAAATTGACACTAGGACCAAAATTCATGATCGTCAATTATAATGTTAGAAACTTCCATTCTAGCATTAGACCTAGCATACTGAGATATAACCTACTTATTGCTTGTTTCTTCTTCATTAGAACAAAACAATAAAGTGATAAAAAAAATTAGTTGCAAATCTTGTAATGATAGGTAGATACAAATTCTTACTATTGCTGAAACCTTTTCTCATCAAATTTAGGATCTATGCAAGATTATAAATGAACTTGGTGACTTTTTTGTTTTTTGTGTAGTTTCATCATTGATATGGAATTATCTAATATCTCCTATACTTTTTAACATTAGGTCAATACAATATGCAATGTAAGGAGTCTAGTAAAAAGAATAATACTTACTTTGTAACCTTCTTTCAGATGCTTTATAAGCAGAGTCATTGTTAATGATAAATTATACAATATTTTGAAGCCCTAATTTTTTTCACATCTTTATCAAATATCTCAAACAGAGTATCTACTTTTTTAACAAGGCCATATGTATTAATAGACTTCAAAAACATCGTCACCTTAGCAAAATAAACCAAAAAAAATATTACTAGGCTCATGTCTTCTATTTGTACAACCACCACACATGATTGAATACCCATAAAGTTATCCAAGTCATTCTTTTTTCATTTAAATAACTTTTTATTTCACAAATAAAGTTAGTGAGAAGATTACCTTTGTAGTCATCAATTAAAGGACCTTTATATTCTATACCATAAGAGGCAATTGTATCCACTATAGGTTGGAAATAATAAGATTGAGTAACTTTGAATGATACACCTATATCATGCCACTATCTAGCCATTGCCATGTCCACATTATGAACTATTTCTTTAGATTATAAGGCACTTAGAATTGAAGGGTGAGCTCTAGGAGCTATTTGTGGTGAAAAAAAGTTAAGACATATATCTTCTTATCTTCCTTATATTAGGTGTAACAATCCCTTCTTGTTAGGTAGGAATACCAACTTCAACATTCCTAATATCATCTTGACCATTGCAAAAAGAACTTCCACTACCAATTTCGTAGTTTAGTCTTTGTCTTATGTTTTTTCATATTATGATATTCTTTAAGCAAAGTTTTCATTTATCATTTCACATCATAACTAACTTTTTTACAAGGGCCCACATCACCTATGATCCCTGCTAAATGCTTTTTTAATCTGCTTATTCCCCCACCTTTCAAATGTTAGTTGCAATACAAACAAATAATATAGTTCTGCATAGTATGAGCCAATCCAACATGAACCTAAGTTATATCTTTGAATCTTCTTAAATTTGAAAAGGTTAAATTATTATGAGTATTTGAACTTCCTTCTATTTATCCGTAAAAATAAATTCAATTAAATAAGTACAATATACTAAAAAAGATATCACATGCAATTCTTAGTTATAATAATTTTTGCAATGAAAATAACTGCTTTCTCAAATTCTAGGTAAATCTAAATTTTCTTTTCTTTTTTCTTCAGAAGATTGTCATCACTTCATTGTTTACATTAAGGATAATAGTGATACAATAATATTACATACCATTTTTTAGTTAGTACTGACAAAAATGGTATGAAATCTGGAACGAGATTCTCTGTTTCTGTTAAGGTGTTCCAACCCTGTTCTATTTAATTTTGTCCACACATTTGTGTGAATCTCACAAAAATGTGCGGATAAGATTTAATAGAACATGGTAGGAATTGGTTAACCAGAATAGAGAATCTATTCCCATAAAATCCATAAGGTTGCTCGTAACTCTTCATGACAACAACTATTCCTTGAAACAATTCAACTTGGATTGGCCATTTCTTCAATCACTCCCAAGTCCACAAATTTGACAATGTGTTGGACCCTGAAATTTTCTTTCAATTATTATCGATTTATTTGTTTGATTATTTATTTTTGGAATTGAGTCATTAATTTAGTAGGCATGATTAGAGATTGAAAATTTGATGGAAAGATAGGAACTTAGTTAGAATTAATGTGGTGTTAAGTGGATTAAAGGAGTTAGAGACATAAAAGACAAAGAAGGGGCAAAATTGGAAAGGCTAAGTAAGTAAGGGGCAATTTTGGAAAGATAAGCTAAAAGTTGTCTTAAAATTTGAAGAAGAGAGGAAGGTGTCGTAAGAAGCAAAAGAGAAGAGAGAAAAATGTGAAAAGAGGGAAGAGAAGAGAAAAATCATGGAAGAAGAGAGAAAGGGAAGAAAGAAGAAGAAAAGAAGAGGAATCATCTTAATAAGGTAAGCTCCATGCTATTTTCTTCTTGTTTGTTTGAAAAAGGAAGTAGAAAAAAAATGGGTTTTTGTGTTGGGAAAGATTGGAGGAAGAAGATGATTGAGAGACCCATTTTATTTTTAGGGTTTCTAAACTAGGTTTTGGCTTTTCTAACCTAGATAGACCATGAGTAAGTTAATGCTAAACCCAATTTAGCAATTATTTCATTTGCTGTGATTTTGAAGTTTTGGGGGGTTTTATTGAATTAGAATTAATGGGAAATTGGTTTGTTTTAGGAAATCAAGAAAATCTTACCCAAGAACAAAGGGAAAGGCCAAATTGAGTTTGGATTTTCAAAAGTTATAAGGTGGGTAAATATTTATGGTTATTGTGTAAATGGGCAATATGCCTATGTGTGTGTGTATGTGCTTAAATTTCTAAATTGTGAATTGTTGTAAGGTGTTTTATGTTATGTTATGCATTGAAAGATGTATGACATTTTGATATGGTTAAATTGTGAGTATGATTCTGTTATGCCATTGAATTATGTCATGGCATTTTGTATAAAGAAAAGAGCATGAAAATATAAATTTGTGATTGATTGAATTGAGTATGAGAGTTGATTGTGTTTGGGCAAGTGTGGAACCGTTTCGTAGTCACGTGCACGTCGACATAAAGCCTTCTCCCGGCTGTCCGTTTGTGGCATACGAGATCCAAAAAGTGGGCTCGTTTCGTTCACGGAATACACTTCGGTTTCTTTGTTTCGTTCCACGAAACCCTCGAGCCATTTGTTTGTGCATTATGTTTTGACATGTTAAGTTATGATGCAAATTGAGTGTTATGCTTTGATGTTAAATTACATCCAATATGTTTTATGTGATGATGTATTGAATTATGA